>BQNB010051451.1:0-40982 GCA_026074375.1 Tanacetum coccineum | reverse complement strand
CGTTCGGGAACTTCATCGTAGAAGTGATCTTGTTGAAATAACGGATGTGAGCATGAGGGTCTTCTTTGTCATGTCCGAAGATTTGTTTGTTTTGAACGAGGCTAAGCAAACCGTGTTTAAGCTCAAAGTTGTTCGCGGTGATTTCGGGCCCAACGATGGCATCCTCGTAACCCACGGTGGGTGCTTCGAGTAATTGAGCCATAGTACGATTATCGTCCATCGTAACTATGGGAGGAGCTTGATTTTCAATTGGTTCAACAAGATTAAACGGTTCAACAAAAGTCGGGTTGACTTGTTGTTGTTGACGGTTAGAATTACGAGATTGAGAGCGAGTGCGCATGCACTAAAATTTAAAAAGAGAATTTATACTAAAAAAAATTTGTTTTTGTTTTTCAACAATGTATTCACAATAAATTTTAAATACGGACAATGATATAAGACACTTAAACCTAATAATCAACTCGCTTCTCGGTAACTCTTTAAAAGAAAAACGCACAAAGGAGTTTGTTTAACTTTAAAAGGTGAGCCGTACGTCGCAAGAGACACAAAAGGTAAGTTTTTGATCTTTGGTTCGGGAACTTATTTATGGATAATACTTCAATTGAAAATATTATTTGTTGGTGTTCTTTTACCAACTTGGTGAATTTTTTTTTATGGACAATGTTTTTAAATTTTTGATTTTTTTTGATTTTTTTTAGATTTTTTATATTATATATACTAATAAAAGAAAAGAAAAACCTTTTTGTATTTTTTATGAAAATAAACAAAATAACTTCACTCGGAAGGATCTCCAAACACAAATTTTCAAACGGCTTCAACTATCATAGACAATCCTCCCCGGCAACGGCGCCAAAAACTGATCAATTCTGATTATACCTTTAATAATATATAATATATAAATATAAATATAAGATATACTTATAATATATACTATATAATAATAAGAGGGTAGGAATCAAAAAAATCATAATTATAGTAATCCGGGAGTATAATTCCAGGGTCGTTATCCCCAACGAGGAATGCAATTGAAAGTTTAGAGTCATTTTGAGAATCGATGCTTGAATGGGTTAAGATTGATATTGGTTTTCTAAAACTACGAGAAAAATAAGGCAAAAACTAAAAAACTCTTAAGGAAAGGCAAATTTTAACTAAAAACGTAAATCGAGAATCCTAAACGGGACCTAAGAACCCTAGATTATTAAAATTAAGTCCTACAATGATCTTTTTTGTTTTTATAAGATTTAATTGACTAAAAAGCTAAGGCAAAGAAAACTAGACCAAAAATGAAATAGTTTTAAGCTAAAAATCACTAAAAATATGAACGGGAATGAATCCCGTTCTTTAAAAATCGAAATTTTACAATTTTTACCCTTCGAAAGCAAACCTATTTTTCCTAGGTTCTAAATGTTAAAAGAAAATTTTCTAAAAAAGAATTATATTTTTTTGACCTTTTTATAATTTTTTATGAATTAAAAACAATTTTAAAGAAAATTAAATCTAAAAAATACTAAACGTTTTATAAAAATTCTAAAAAAATTATGAAAAGTAGCTTGAATAGTATAGAATCTAAGAAATAAGCTCGTGAAAACAGTTTATCGAATAAGCTGTGAAATAAGCCAAAACAGGCCTATAAGCTTAATGGGCTAAAAAGGTAACAAAAGATTAATAAGTACAAGGAATGACGGATTAGCTAATGTAGCACAATGGTTGAGTGTGTTGGGTGTAAAGCGTTGGGTTGAGGGTGTTCAGGTCCCGAGTTCGAGCCTTGCTCACTTGGGATTTCCACATTCCCTAATGCTTTTTAAATGCCATTTTTTACAACTTTTTAGAATACTTAAAAATAAGCAACTTTTGCAAAACAACTATTTTTATAAACCACAAATAAGCACTAGAATAAGCTCTAAAGGGTAACAGTGGGCTTTTTACCCTTAGGACCAAAATTGCTAAACTATTTTGGCAATTTCTAAACTAATAAGCAAAGCATAAGGGCAAATATGCTAAGACAAGCTTAATACTAAACCTAATAAGCAAAAAACAAACAAAAATAAGCAAGGACATTAAGCTGGAAAAAGCTATAAACGACAGAAGTACTAAAAGGCTTAAAAACTTAAATTTTTTAAGCTAATATGCAAATAAGTTAAAAATAAGTTCTAAACGTAAGGAAATAAGTTAAAATTGACTTAAACTAACCTAAATAGCTATATTAAACATAAATAAGCTAGGAAAATAAGCAGATAAGCACAAATAAGCCAAATAGCACTTAAGCTAAAAACTGCATACAAACAGCAAGGGTTGCACTTTTGAGCTTAAAAATAAGCTCAAAGATGGAACCTTATGGCTTAAAGAGTTATACCACTGAAAAGCTCTAATAATAAGCTACAATAATCATTAATCAAAGAGGAGTTTGAAACACAAATAAGCCCTTAAAAAGCTTAATGAAAAAGCTGTTTGTTCATTTTTCAACACTTAGAAAACTTTTTTTGAATTTTAACAAACCACCACTTTTGAGCTTAAAAATAAGCAAACAAATGGATCCTTATGGATCTCAGACCTTCAAACAGATTTAATTTGGACCTCAAAGAACAATAATCAATAATCAAAAAGCATTTTGAAATTCACAATAAGCAACAATAAGCATTTGAAAAAGCATTTTCTCAAATTTTCAACACTTAGCACTTTTTTGACAGTTTTGGCAAAAACTCAAAACAAACTTGCAGGTTTTTAGAGCTTTGATTCTATCCTTTTTAACACATTTATGAACACAAAAACAACTCAAAAACACAATAAGCTAAAGCACAATCTAATAAACAACTAAAATAAGCTACCACTTAACAGATTCAAACAATGAATTCTTAAAACCTTGATTTTGAGATTTAACACTTAAAAACTTAAATAAAATGACTTTTATGACTACTTTTAACTAATCTAAACTGACTCAAAAGCATAAAGTAAGTTTTGACCTATTTTCACCCATTAAACAGGATAAAAGCTATTTAAGCTTTTATCATTTAGTACTTTTAACTTGATAAAAGCTATTTAAGCTAAAACTCTTCAAAGACCAGATGTTAAACAGCTTATAACAAACTTAATGAACAAATATAAGCAATCAAATAAGCCAGAATAATAAGCTAAGACACTATGCTACTATTTTTGGTTTTTTCAACTATTTTATATCAAAAGCTACTAAAAGGAAATTTAAACTACAAATTATGTACAATAAGCATTAAACAATAGTGATAAGCAACATTAAGCTAATAACATCAGTAATAAGCTAATATTAAGCAGTAGAATAAGCAGACAAACAATAAGCATATAAAGTAAGCTAAAAAGAGAGAAATGACATGTAGCTTAATCCCTTTGCACAAAACAGGGATAATAAGGCTCTAAGAGCTAATCAAAAAGCTATGGCTTGTTATAAACAAGCCAGTAAGTCCATAAGCCCATCCACAATTGGCTTATCATAATTATTCAAATCCTAGGTAAATTTAGGGGGTGAATTTGTTTGAGAAAAGCTCAGTAAAGCTTTGATGGCTTTACTGAGTAAACAACTAGCTTATGAGTAGATTTAAGAGCTTATTGAGCTTATGTGAACAAAAGAGAGCTTATTTAAACATTTTGCATAAAGGTAATTTATGAAAGGACAATTGAATTATAAGTAAACTTTAATTTTTATTAATAGAAAACTGATTACAACTTGAAAAGGAGATTACAATGACTGAAAACATTAAAATAAAAATTACATTTGCTAAATTTAAAAGCTACACTAAGCTGCTAAAAATTACTACTAAAAAGATAAAGATCAGATCCCCTTTGTGAGTGAGGGTGCCCCTTTATTTATAGGCTTGAGAAGAAGCTTCCAGGTCTCAAATGCTCCTCTGGATCTTTTAATCTCATACGTCCATTTCTTGCAATCATTGGATCTTTATTCTAGGCCGTTTGATCAATAAGTGTGCACACGGATTGCCAGCGTGGCATTCCTTATGTCAGAGGCTTTATGTTTCTTTTGCACTAGATTTGGTGTAAATTTCCCATCATTTGGTGTGTATGTTTGCTTCCAACGTGTCATTCCTTTTGTGTAAATGGACCAATATAAGCTCTTGAGGTGATGTTTCTTTGCTGAGCTGTGGCTTAGTACTTGAATCTTTGTTCCACATAGCCAATTGGGATTTACCCTTTGTTTTTGATGCAGGGTAAAATGAAAGAGACGATGAATAGTAAAAACGGGTTTTCCGGCGCTTTTTTTCTTTTTATAACTTTCTTTGACTCGAGAGTGTGGGTTTGTTGACTTGGGCCTGTGTAAAAGGAAATTGGGCCGGTGTATATCTTGGGCTCAGGTAAAGGGTATTTTTATAAAGGTTAACTACCGTTAGTCCCTTTAATAACAAAGGACTAACGATGTTAGGGTTTTTAGACTTTTGATGAAAATGAGTTAATAATAAGGGCATTTTGGGTATTTTGAGGATTTTGGCATTTTGTGGTTGACCAATGTTGACCAAGGATTGACTATGTTGACCTTTTGCTAGAGACTTCTGGCTCTTATGCACTCTATCCGTTCTCGTGTCCGTGTTTGACTATTTTCTTGTGATTTTTGCATTATCCGTACCTACATATCACAAATGACAAAACAAGCAATATACAAGCATAATTTGCACAATTTGTTCATTTTTAGGGCTATTTTTGATATAAAAAGGATATGTGATTTCTCACATATCAGGGTAATACACACAAATCTTGGCTAAATCTTGTACAACTCTAGCTAATTAAGGTTAAGTATAAATAAATCTTGTACAAAAATTTGCTCATTAATGGGAGGTACTTAGGAGCTAATACCCTTTGTACAAAGAACACACATGATCTCCCTTTTTGCTCCTTGCCTTCACTCAGCACACACAAACTAACAACACAATATTTCCCTAAATGTTGTATAACATAGAGCAATTAAAGAATGTACTAGGTGGTTTAAGACAAAACCATGTCTTGTTAACCATAAACCCAAAACCGCCACTTATGGCTATGGATTAGAACTTGGTTTAGAAACTAGTTGGTTACTAGATAATATGCCTATATAAACTAGCCTCTACTAAGCCATTCATTCTTTACTCACTCACACACTTAAACAAAAACCACTAGCAAAACCTCTCTTGCTACCTTCTTGATTTCGGACCATAACCGAACCCAAACATATCATCACCTTCACTTCCAAGCTCACTCAAGCATACATAGAATACTAGGATCGCATACAAGGACATAGAAGGGTACACGAGCAAAGATTGGGCTATTTTACAAAGCTTTGAAGCTTAGGGTTTGATATACATTCAGGTATACACATTGGGTTGTCATTTTACACGTCCAAACTCAAATCCAAGACTCTAGGACTTTTGTAAGTCGTGTTCTAAGCTTACATGTTCATATCATACTTGTTTTATTTGGTTGCTAGTCATTTTGGGTCACATTAGTTTGTAATTAACAAGCTAACATGAGCTTGTGCATGCATGGTGCAAATCATACATGTAACACGCTTGTACATATGTATATAATCACTTGTGTGGTGCTAAAATGTGTTAACAAATGTAAAATGAGACTTAACGAGGACTAGGGATTATTTGGTTACATTGAAAACACTTATACACGAATTACACGAAACTTACAAACTTCTGTGCTAAAATTCAGCCTTAGTAGCTTTAAGTTGCTTTAAATTTTTAAAGGGGTGTTGGGCACAAGGGCCTATAAATGGGTCAAATTTGTGGTTTTCATGGTTCGGGTCACAAAAGTTGTTTCAACTGCAAAATTAAGAGTGTTAAACTATTTTTAAAAGGTTGTCATTGTTTAAATCTCATTTTAAGGTCTCAAGTAGCTATAGTTAGAATCCTTGGTTTTCTTTTTCTTTATAAGTCTTTTTTGATTAGTTCTTTTTAAACCATCATTTAAGAGTTGATTTTGAGTTATTTTTGGTTTCCTAATGCAGTAGTATAAGGTCTTTAGGTTACTTTTATTTTTATCAATACCTGTCAAGTTATACTTTTGTTCTAAAAAGTCCTTTATCAAAGTCAAAATTAGATTAATAAAATTTGCTTTTAGTTTCTAATTTTTTGAGCATAAGTTAATTTCAATCTGTTTTAACTTATTTCTCATTTTTAACTACATTTTCTAGCTTATTTTGTAGGCTGCAAAAGCCATTTTTTTTAGAAAACCCAAAAAAAAATCAACACATACAAACAGTCTTTTTCCTTTAGCTTTTTCAGTGCTTAATTTTGTTTCAAACTATTTTCTTTTTGCTCATTTTAGTAGCCCCTAGGATAGGCTTTAAGCTTATATAGCTCATTTTGCCATAATGTTCTATTTAGTAGCTAAAAAATAAGCTCAAAAGTGCCCCCATTAGGCTGTTTTAGCAGTGTTACCATCAGTTTGCTTATTGGCTTTTTCATTTCTTTTCAGCCTTTTTCTTTTGCTAAATTTTGTCCTTAGTTGCTTATTAGACATTAATAATCATCTGTTTTAGCTTATCTTTGATTTCACCTTGCTTATTTTGCCTTAAAATTTAGCCAACAGTTAGCTTGATTGACCCATTTTGCTTATTGCTTATTTTTGCTTTTCTGCCTATTTGAGTTGCTTATTTTAGCTTAGATTTGCTTATTAGTTGTTAGAGTAGGCCTGCTTTTGCTTTCTTTCCATTTCATTTGCTTATTTGCTCCATAAGCCCTAACAAGTTAGTTATTTAAGCCTTAGTATATAAAAAGTAAACTGCCAGCTTATTCTTCTCTTTTCAGCTTATTTTTAAGGTTTCACAAAAAGTCACTTTTCTTAATTTTGTTTATTTTTACCTGTTTTATAAGTTTGTAAAAAGAAAACTAAAAAATATTTTTTAAAAAGAAGAGGCCGTGGGGGTCGAACCCATGACCTCCTCTTTAACACACATACATATTTAAGCATACACACACTCACCATCGGTACCAGTAGGACCATCTGGTCAATACTGGTACCATTTAATTTATATACATTTTTTTTCAGTTTAGCCTATAAGCACTGCTATGCTTATTTCTGGCTTATTTTTAAGCCGAGTTTCAAAACTTTTATTTTTCCTGAATTGAGCACATTTTTAACTACTTTCTTGTAATTTTTCAGATTTTTCCATTAAAGTTTACTATTTTTAATCATTTTTTCTTTTTAAAACTATTTTTAATTCATAAAAAAAAATATATATAATTCTTTTTTTAAAATTTTCTTTTATCATGTAAGACCTAGAAAAATAGATTTGCATCCGTAGGGTTAATATTTTAAAATTTCATTTTTAAAAAAACGTGTTTCGATCCCGTTCTCGTTTTCTTCGCGTTTTTAGCTTTAAACACCTTCGTTTTTGGTCTAGTTTTCTTTATTCTTACTTTTTAGTCATTTAGGATTAATTAAAAGCAAACAAATCACTTTAGGATTAAAATTTGATAATTTAGTTTTTTTTAAGTCGCGTTTTTTCGTTCCCGTTTTAAGTTTAAATCTTTTCTATCTTTCGTTCTTAGGTTTTCTTTATTCGTTTTTACATTTTATTAAGTAGAATTAGGATTCCATTTCCAAAAATCATTGATCATTCAAGCACAATTCCCAAGCGTTTTTGATTTTCAAATTCACGCCTCGACGAGAAACGACCCGGGGGATTTTTGATTTTACTTTGGTTAAAAGTAATTTCGTAGAATCTTTTGGAATACGTATACTATATATTTGATATAATTACCCCTAAAAAGGTACTATATCAGACGGCGTCGCGTTTTAATCGTGACGTCGTCATAAAGTAGAATCTTTTAGATTTGAGTTGAGTCGATGCGGGCTGACGCCGTCAAGAAATGTTGTGACGCCGTCACTAGATGAAGTGTGACGGCGTCGTGTATAAATGGTGACGCTGTCTCTAGGCTCTGAGACTTTAAATCCTGAAGAGTCTTGGTGTTGGTTCGTAGTTTCTTGTCATAATAATAATGTTTAGAGAATTGTTTTTAAAACACATGTGACCCGAAACATACGGTCACACAACCAACTTGTGTCGTCTTGACACTATTCATCATCATCCTGCTACTGCTGTTGATACTGCGGTGGATACTGTGGTGGAGGTGGGTATTGTTGATAATAGTGGTCATACTGCGGCTGAGCATAACCAGGTGGGTTGTAGGCTCCCTGCAATTGAACACTGTAAACCCCAGCCATATGCTAAAACACTCCTTGGTACATGTCTCAGTGATATGACCGCCTATACTCCTTCCTCTTTATAGCTTCTTGGCGTATCTCCATCCTACCCATCCTATCGTATAAGTCCTGCATAGATGCTCTCGGAGGTCTAGGAATACCAACTCTAGGTACTCCGAGCTGTGGATCCTTGGGAATAAGTTTACCCTCAGAGTCGATCAAATCTCTAAGTGTAATCGTATCCAAATCTCTACAATAAATCAGAGCACTTAAACTCCTTACCACATGCTCTGTCAACACCCTGCACTTCCTAGCAATCTTCGAGATAAACTGTCCACAACAAATTTGACTTTTCTTTTGAGTGCCAGCTCCTTTCCTTTTCATCCATCTCGCAATCAACCAAGCCACATTCGCATACCCATTTTGGTGTCTATAGTCAAACACACTTAAGGGCCATAAATTATTTTTCTGAATCTTATCATACCTAGTCGTCCTCTGACATAAACCATAAGTGATCATCTTGTGAATCACCCTCAAAATTGGGTTCCTGATAGTAGAAGTGTGACTCCTAGATAAACCAAGGTTTTCCTCTCGACTAATGCTTAACCAATACTCCTGAGCGTTAAAATGCTCATCACTACGCAAACCTCCTTCAAAGTAAACATTAAAACCTTCCTCATCAAGCTCAACCGCCTGATATAGTCCCAACCTTCGAGCAAATTCCAACAAGGTCAAACTGTGAGCACGTCCACCAAGTCTAAACTTGATGATCTTCTTGGTTTGCAATTCATCGTCAGCACAAACTTCGTCAAATTCATAAGTCGAATAAAACTCATGGCAAAGCTCTGCATAAATTGGTTCATTGATATTAAAAGCCCTAATCCATGCCACTGAAGTGAATATCTCTTCATTCGATCCAGCTTCAGGCAACCTAATTCTCAACATGTCATCAATTTCTCCATCACAACCCATTCTGTTCAGCACATCCCAGTTCACGACACACGGCGAGTAAATATGTCTAGTAAGCAATTGGGATAATCTAGTGTTGTACCTAGACTTTGTATCTCTACTAGATCCTTCCCATAGCAAGAACTCATGATGAACTTGTGGTAGCAATACTGTCACACCCCGCCAAGGCAGAAACGCAAGGCGTAACGAGAATGGATATCATCACAACACAATGGTGTCTATATAGAGAACTACAATGCATACAAGAAACCAAGGTATAGACACGAGGGTCATGAAAATACCCAAACAAACAAAAAGATAACTGGCGTCTTGTATTGAAGCAAAAAGGGGTTCACGTCAATACCAAGACATGCAAAACATCCAAAGAAAACCTAGACAATTCAAATCAACAACATTCAATATTCATTCATGCAAGAAATAAACTAGGAGATTAAACTCCGCATGCAACCTATAGTCTCTCTAGCCACTTCTCTTATTCCTAAGATCTTCATGATGCTCACATGAAAATGATGCTTAAAAACGTCAACACAAAGGTTGGTGAGAGTCATAGGTTTAAGACACACAATTCAAACCTTCAATCAGTTACTGTGATTAATAAAGACAAGGTAGGACAATTATGAACTATCATGAACTTATGCCAACATGCAATCCAAATCATCATATCAACGGACGCACCGATCCCAATGATCCAAGACACAACAAATAACACACATTAAATTTAATACATTACAATTGGTACCCTCCGATCAGAATCACATAACAATGGGTAGAAACTTTACCCTCCTATCAGATTCACACAGTAATGGGTAGGAACATTACCATCCGATCCAACAACACATAAACATTTAGCACATATCATATAATAGCCACTATAAATTTACATACATCAAATAAACCACATAAACATAGCAAATAAAAACATTAAAAACCTTTTGCATCATTTTCCATCCAATTTAAAAATAATTAAAAGATAGACTATAAAAACTTACATGATGCTACACCGCAGCTCCCCAAATAATCCTAGCACAAAAACTAACACAATACAATTAGACGTTTTACACACGACTAGCCAACTAACTTAATGTCCCCCACCCCCCCCCCCGGTTTGCCAACAATCATATGATGGATGTATAAGAGGCTTTACAACCTTCCATGGTCACCCCCGACATCCATCCCAACATTAACCCACCTCTCATTTACTCATAAGTCTAACTTAACAACAATTTATCCAAAAACACAGAATTTTAGTGACACTTTCCAATTTTTCAAACCATACCTACTGACCCCTCAATAAATACCAATAAAATCATCCATAAACTTCCATGATTTTAGTATCTATCTTATTTTTCCACTAATTTATTCCCATATTTAAATGCCTCAAATAAATTCCAACTTTGAATTACTCAGATTCGGAACTGAACATGCACTAAAATGTTTGACCTTGCTAACCATACTAGACAACTAATCAGAAGCTAAATTTTTGAGTGAAGTTAATAGACATATAGAACTTGACTTATGTGTTTTGACTAACCTTAACTCGAATTTTAAGATAAGGGTATTACCTCTCCTCATTATGAACCCACACATCATACACGTATTACTATTAAGATAATTTTTCTTGCCAACGCGACCATTTGACTAATTCCCAACCTAAAAACACCTTCGAGGCTATACTTTTTGAAAACTAACTAGCCTCTCTAAACAAATATAATATGATATATGAGAATTCACTCTCCTAACCGTTTCTATCATACAAATAAACATTCGTTGAACATGACCCAAAAATCTGCCAAACCCTAAATCACAAATTATCATGTTTTAATCCTAACCGTTTGCACCAATATGACCCTAATCAAACCCTAAACACTCTAGCATGATCATAACTTAATTAATTATAGAAGTTTTAAAATCCTAATGATCCATCATATAAAATGTTACATTAAATGAAAATTTAAACTAGGTTAGATCGATTACCCAACCTTCCTTCTTGTCCTAACAAGATCTACAAGCAACACCCAGGCAAACAAAAATTATGTTGTTAATTATTTGATCTTGGTATTGGTCTACAACGACACAAAGGTTGGGGAGGAAATAAGCTAGTTATTTTTCTTATTTTGTGATAACCTAATTTAGAATAAGTCCAAATCTAGATTAAAACTCTTTCCTAGGATAATGCATGCACAAAGTTGTTCTTTTCTTTCTTTTTTCGCTATTAATAGCCGATCCTAAATATATATTAATTTTGTAATATAATATACACATAACTTACTTACCTCCTTAATTATCACTATAAAAATCTATGTAAATTTTTGTGGTAAGCTCCTATTTGCCAATCGAAAACAACATACTGACTTTCTATTTAGAGTTATTATATAAAGCCTAACACAGAGACATAAGAAAGAGACCTCACACAACGAACACATTTTCGTAGCCGACTATCACTATCACCACTTAACTACCAAACCTTGGCAAGTACAGCTCGCGCGACTAGAGAGCGTACATGAGCGATCGCCAGTGCATTAGAAATCATCAGATATCCTACTTACTCTTCACAATCATAGTCCCAACCAATCACATTCTCACCTACTATAGCATAACTAAAATGATCCAGAACACACACTCAATATATACTTAGGTCATAATTTTAGGTGTAGTTTTTAGGCACACAAATCATTTTTCTTCTATTTATAATTTTCATTTCACCATAATACTATCTATTTTTAGAAAGTTCATTACTAATTCTCATATTTCACGAACCTAATTCACTTCCAATATGACATACTTTCCATAATAATCCAACACAAACCAAGAGCCAAATAAGACGAGCAATAAGAAGAGAAAAACCTAATTATCCACATATTGACGTAGCATGCATGCAAGCAACACGCCCACTACATTTACCATTTGTCACTACACGGGAAAAAAATGGAAATACCCTAAAATACCTCAAAAACATTCAAAAATGAAATGAACACGCATCTCAGAATGAATTCATGCACACAAATACAGCCATATAGCACACACATATAACACGTATAGACATTTAGCCAACTTTAAAGGTATGACTAACCTGCTCAAATCACGGGTGTTACAAAGTACCACACGGTGATCGTTTGTGACTAAAGGTCGTAACACCCTTATAAAGATGATAATAGTTTGATAATCCGAGGTTATGAGTAATGACTACGACGTAAAGTTGAAGCTAAGTTGTTGGAATTAGTAGACATTAAGATTATATTAACTATTAATAAATATGAGCACGCAGCGGAAGACTAGCACGTAAGATCATTCACATAGTCATATAAATTAACATAATAATAATAAAAGAAAAGCTACATTTTTGCAAATCTTGAATTAATAAATCAAGAACAATATAAGATCAAAGTATGAACTCTCTTTGATACGTACACACGTGTTAGCGATTTCAATTAGAATGCGAGATCTTTATAAACAATAAGCAAACAACTTACTTTAAGTTGATTAATCAAATCGGTTTTCCCACTTGGTTGGGTGTAGCCGATTGACTCAACACGAGAGAAGGGGAAGAGAAAAGAAGTTTTGCTTTTAGGGTTTCACCAAAAGATATATCAAAACAATGAGCCTTGATTTGTTTATATAGGCATAAGGAATTTGTTATAAGGAAACAAATTCCCACCTCCTCTTGTTGAGGTATAACCGGCCCCAAACACAAGCCCACAACCCAAGCCAAAACTTCCCTTTTCTCATTATTTAACATTAAGTCCTTTATGTTAACATTTAACGACCGTTAAATAAATTCCGTTAAGTAACTAATTAATTAACGACCGTTATCTTATTATTTACACAATTAATATAAATTAATTAATATAAATTAATTAATTATATTTATTGAATCCAAACGCTATCGTGTGCGTCTCCAAAGGCCCGAGTCGCATTCCGAACATATATTATTTACGTGTACATTCTTTCAGCTCCCACTTGGACAATGTACTAATTAAATATAATAACATTGGGTAGCGTCTAGCAACAAAAATTTAATCAGCACAAGCTCCCGGATAACTCTCCGAGTGTAGTTCCCAAAATACATTTAAATGATTATCATTTACAATCCCTTTGTTTTCTCAAATCCCAGCTAAAATCTATATGGATCATAGTCCCATTTCTATTTAAACAATTTTGTTTCTCCGTGTTTCATAAATGAAATCAAGATTACAATCTAATTGTGGACAAATCCCAGATTACCATTGGTCTGGCCAACACTACATCTTGATTAATTAAGCAGGGGCCTCAGTAGCATTATTATTACAATCCAGGTTTAAATGAACAAATTCCAACTTGACTACAAGTAACTTACATATATTTCTGAATACTTATGAATAATAGTCTTTATGGGTACCTTATAACGGTAGTTTAGAATATATCAAAAAGTACCATCCACATATATAAAAACATAACTTGCATCTCAAGTCTAGAGGATTTAGTAAACGTAAATCATATATAAATTCACTTGATGACGAACGATCCATAAAGTGAGTGCCTTGCGTTGGAGAAGTCCGTCAGCAAATCTATTGAATATGTGTGAGATGGAGAAACCAGTGCTTTAAATATTTCTACGAATATAACCAAACACTCAAATATGTCTTAATTCCATTATATTCCAATATAATTGATCGACATATCCTATTTAGAATAACATTTATTCACGGATTAAACATGCAAAAATAGGACCAATGATTATAATGAAAATGAATCATATCAAATACGACAATCTACAAAATAACATTGTTTCCCAATATCCTTTAGCAAATACTAAAATACAGATTACATGAAACTACTAGCAAACAAAAAGACCAATGCTTCTCAGCATGTCGAGTAAGCTAGGATCCGGCTAAGGCTTCGTAAACGGATCAGCTAGATTTTCATCTGTATGACTTAACAATATCAAATTCGTCATTTTAATGCACTCACGAACAATAATGATATTTTTCATTGAAAGTGTCTCTGGCGCATTTCTGAATTCTGATTCTTTGGCTTTGATAATTTCATCATATTGTCACACTGTCATCTTTATTGTGATAGTCACTTTGAAGGAACTTCGCCAAGTTCATCAATAAACTACCTTATCCAAACAGCTTCTTTTTGCAACTTCAGAAGCACTATATATGAAACTTCGTGGCATGTTGCGCATAATACTTCTTGTTTGGGAGCGTTTCCATACAACTGCGCCCCCATTCAAAACGAAGACATACCCAGTTTGAGATTTCGTATCATCTCTATCGGTCTCGAATCCAGCATCACAATAACATTTAAGTTGCAGTTCTGCTTCAGATACCAGACCATACCTAAAAAAAACTTTCTTTAGTATTTCTTAAATACTTAAGAATATTTTTCACAGCAGTCCAGTGAGCTTCACCAGGATTCTGTTGAAATCGGCTTGTGATGTTTTGCGCGAACGCCACATCAGGTCTTGTGCACCTCACAGCATACATAATGGATCCTACAGCCGAAGCATAAGGAACATTTTGCATACGCTTCATCTATGCAGATGTTGTAGCACATTGAGATTTATTTAAATGAAGATCAACTTGCATTGGAATGGAACCACGTTTTGAATTATCCATATCTATACTCTTAGGAGGTTTTTTGTCAAGA
Organism: Tanacetum coccineum; assembly: GCA_026074375.1. Taxonomy (NCBI): domain Eukaryota; kingdom Viridiplantae; phylum Streptophyta; class Magnoliopsida; order Asterales; family Asteraceae; genus Tanacetum; species Tanacetum coccineum. The sequence continues at coordinate 26,216 of BQNB010051451.1, read as the reverse complement.
ATAAGCATTATTGACTTAATCCACTCAACCGCCATAATCTATATCTATAGATTTTTATTCCAAGAATAAATGTCGCTTCTCCTAAATCTTTCATAGAAAACACTTACCAAGATAGTCCTTAACTCTCCTTGAAACTTGGTATATGATTTCCCATTAATATATGTCCAACAACATATAAGATTAGAAATAACGTTACCCCACTAGCAGTTTGATATAACACATGGCTCATCCAAGATTTTGATTAAAGACCAACTTTTGATTTCCTCATCAAATCTCTATTTCCAGCACCTAGATCTGCCTGCTTAAGTCCAAATAAAATGGAAACTTTGAAGCTTAAATACTTTACTAGATTGATTAGGGAACCAATACACCTTCAGGGGATGTTCCATATAGATGATCTTCTTCTAAGAAACCAATCAAGAGAAACGCTGTTTTTATCGTCCGCATTGCCAATCTCATAGTCATAGTACAACCGCGATAAGCTATGAGAATTCTAATAGCTCTTATGTCCGGCCACAAGTAGTCAACACCAATAATTTGAGTGAAACCTCTTTGCAACAAGTCGAATGCTTTATATAAATTTATACCTGCCATCTCACAATATCTGTCTTTTCTTGTAGATCCACTTTACTTTTAAACAACTTGTTGCATTTGGTGGAAGCCCTACACATTTTCAGACTTTATATCATTCATGTGAGTGCATTTCTCGTTCAAGGTAAGCAACAAGGCCTCTTTTCAAATTCAGGTCCGATAAAGCTGCTTATAATTAAGCAGTTCAATTAAGATCCCCTAAAACTTGTGCTCTTCAACATCAATTTTAAAGACAGTCGATTCTTGGTCGATCTCTACATTTTAATGAGTGGTTAATACAAATCGATCAGTTGAGTCTTTAATGTGTCCTTACAGATCTGACCAATAGGTACAACATGCCTCTCTTGAAAGACAATCAGGCAAGACTTTCTTCCTCAATAGATGTTCGCTAGTGTTTCAGAATGTAAAATATCTTCATCATTAATTCTACGTTATTCTCCCACCTCTCTTTTTTGAAGTATGAAAATCCTTTTCTAAAAATCTCATACCTCACAACAACTATTTTGTTTTTATGTGGTATAGAAATAGTAGCACCCATAGTTTTTCCTAGGTATCCTATGAAGATACACTTAACAAACTTTGTTGAATTTATCAGGCGTGTGAGTTTCACATGTGCTCACATCCCAACCTATAAGTAATACAAGTTACGGAACTTTTTCCATGCATAGTCATACGCAGTCTTGGTCCTACCTTCTGGGTTGGAACCATATGAGAATGCGTGCTAGCATACTCTGAGAGAATAATCCCAAAAGGAAAATGGCAAAGTTTGTAAGACTCATCATTGAACGAAACATATTTAACAGGGTACGATATACGCCTCTCAGACACACCATTATGTTTGTGGCGTGTAAAGGAGGTGTAAGCTTTGAACAATTTCCATAAAGCCTTTTAGATAGTCTTTAAATTCTTGACATAATTATATTCACCAACCGACGATCAGATCATATGGCCTTAATTAGTCCTTTCACTCGAGTTGATTTCAACTTCATTCTTGAATACCTAAAATTTTTCAAAGACTACATCCATTTTTATCGCTTAAGTAAATAAACATAACCATAACGACTATAATCACTAGTAAATGGAGAGAATGAAGTCACTAGAAACCCTTTTTTGACCTACAAGTCTAAAGTGGAACCACAAACATCAGTATGAAATTAATCCAAGTACATCTTTAACTTTCTTATGTTTTTAAATGTTGATAAAGGTTTTCTTGTCGAACTACCGTTATACAGAAGCGAATGAAAACCGAGAACATGGGGGGTTGGGCGGTCAGAGGGGGGAGGGGGACGTGTAGGAAGCATTATTCCGAGAGGGGTGGATTGGAGCGCGACAGCGGTACTCGGGGTGTTGCGCGTCGATCTTGTTATGTATTGCACGATTGTTGTGAGTAGGATAACACACATGTCAGCTTCAATCTCTCTACTGCAGGAGGATTCTTCTTTTACGTTTGTGCTTGGGTGATAGCGGGCACCCCCGCATAATTATACATAATATTGTAGGTTAATTATTGAGCAATGCCAAAGATAAGAAGAATCCAAATTAGGTTTGGTTCTCTTATTGCTAATAGAATACATTGAATTAACGATTGGTAAAGTAGAATTACGCATATCAATTTTATAAATACCATTAACAGTAATAACATTAAAATAAATCATATAATTCATTGAAACCGATAATCCGAAATCCGTAAAACAATGGGTAAAACCCTTATTAACCAAACGAGAAACTGAAACAACACCCCTAGTAATAGAAGGTGCATAATGACAATTGTATAAAAAAATAATTAAACCATTTGGTAAAACTAAGTCAAAACTTCCAATAGCTTTCACTTCCGCACGCACACCATTGCCCACGTACAAGTAGAGACTACCATGCTTCAGCTTCTTTGCTCCTCTAAGTCCCTGTTTTGTGTTACAAATGTGAGTACCACAACCAGTGTCATACACCCTGGAATTTTTAGGAAATGCAAATAATTCAATAGTATAAATACCTAAAGAATGATGCAACTTTTGACCTCCAGTTTTCTTCTTTTTCATCAACTCAGCGTAATACAAAGAACAATTCTTTCCAATGTTCCTCTCTTTGCAGTGGTGACATTGTCCATCTTTCTGGATCTCTTTTCTTGAAGGTTGAGGCTTTTTTAGGTATTTAGTAGGATAAGAGTTTTTAAGACCCTTTACCTTTCTCTTTCCCTTACCTTTCCTTGCTTTATTCTTCTGGACTCTACCACTTGTTGAATCGCCATCACATGTGGTGTAGAGAGCACCAACAATTTTGCTGGCTTGTTCCTCGTTAAAGCTTCTCACAAATTCAATAAGCAATAAATGCAACTTCACTTATGTCTTCCTCCATTGAATGCATTGTAATTTTGCACAAAAGCTTGAATTTCACTTAAAGTGAATTTCAAGAATAAAACAGATAGACCACTGTATCAGATAAACATATTTGAGTGTAGCCATATTGAACCAGATAGCTGTTTTTATCAACTGACATGATCACTAACGGATTTATCCTTCATCCCTGCGTACATGAATGGAACATGTTCAACCCAACTCTTGGATTCAACACCGGGAGGTTTTTTCCATACATTATTTGGAGCTTCAGTAATCAACCCTCTTAGGAAGATTATAGTTTTTTCAAATTGTTATAGAGATATTGGAGACATAGTCCAACATCAAACAAGCGACTTCATTTGTGACGATCAAAAAGAGCAATCCCAATCAGCAGGGGTGGTGGGGAGGTGAGAGCTTGATAACATTCACATGGCAGGTTCAGGTGGCAATGATTTTCAAAACATCCTAGTACTTTTTTCAATACGCACAACAAGTTTTGAGCGCACGCAACCCACTCGTTATAAAAAATTGGATCCAGTAAGTTGATGCTTCTCAAGCAAATGAACCTGAAAGCCGAACTGTTATTTGTTTTGGTTTGGGCATTCTATGAGTGCCATCTACAAATAAACAAAAGTTTTAACATACTAGTATTTTCGATAATACTTTCTTAAAGAAAATTAAATACCCAGCTTAAAAAATAAAGCGGTTAATTTTTGATAAAGCTAGAAACCACCTAGACATAAACCACCACCGCATCATTGATCTGGCTAGTGATTAAGGATTATTCAAAAGGGTAATTGAAGTTTAATAATTGGCATCCAACACAAAACTCCTACATTATAGGACTCTAACTTTATGTACATCACAAGTGAACATACAAACGTGAAAAAGTGAGCATGTTTATCCCATCATATCCACGAGTTAAGGACCGCCTATCTTAACTTTGATGAAGTCTGTCGAACCAAAAACATTTGATAAAATAGCACTTAACGTCTCACTAATAAGTTGTATTATATCACCTTGGTTTACAAAACCATGAATAGTTCTCACAATCATGGAAGAGACAAGTGTGCAAGTGTTATTCTAGTTTGGATGTGCCAAAAAATACTTGGTTGAAAGGGGTATAGAATTATTTAATCGTGTCCAAAACCATTGACAAAGAGCATGCAACGGATCTTTGTATCATGAATTATATAAAACTATAATTTAAAAAAATACCTGTGGAGACTATAAATTGCCTAGTCTAATCTTGGAAGATTTTAAATCGGAATTAAGCCGAAACCCACTTTTGACTTTTTGCATTTAAATAATCCATGATAATAAATTCTAATTTCGATAATCATTTAGTCATGTTTCTAATTTTTTTTTCGAAAAAACCCATTGCTTTGATGTACAAACATAACAATTTTATCAAAACCAAACAAATAAACATAAAACAAGCTTACTAAAAACATAAATCTGATTAACCACATTAATCACATACCACATGCATAACCAATTGATAATAACCTAAAATCTGCAAATGAGATTTAAATTAAGAAACACATAGCTATAAAAAACCTGTCCAAAAAAAAGACAAATTAAGATATTACAGTTCAGTAATCACGTCATAGTGCAGGCAAGAGTCTTCTCTAGCCTTAGCTCAAAACTACAAAGGGTTAGTAAGATTTCATACCAGTCAAGGGACCAAAAACACCACAATATTTGTTTTCCAAAATGTTTTTTGTGATATCGGATGAATTAATTATATGAATTTTTTTTATAACAAGGTTCCTAGACACTTAACGAAGAGAAAGTAAAAAATCAACTAATACACATCAAGAACTGATTTTTTAAAAAAAATAAAAAATTTTAAATCATCAATAATGCATGTTTAAAACACTTAAACAATTATTATACAGTATGGCATATATCATATAGCACATGTCATCATCCAGGTAAACATTTGCAAGGAATCACCATGGTCTCATCAAATTAACATTTAATAAGGAAAAGCGAGAAGATTCATAAATAACAATTAATACATACCGATTTTAACAATTAATCTACGATATCCAGCAAATAAAAATAGGCAATACATCTTAGGTTTTGTCTAATTAAGTATATTAACACCCTAAATTTAAGGGTTTATGAACACACGATCATCAAATAAAAAAATAAAGACAACACAGAAAACCTCTCTAATTTTTTAACGGGGTTCCATTGCATAACAAGGTTATGTTAATTTATAAGTAACGTTATAATGACTGGCTTCTTTGACGTCCAACTTGTGGAATTAATATAGACGATATAAGATTCATATTAACTATTAATAAATACTGAGCACCCATGGCCAGGTCAACTACGCAACGGAAGACTTAGCATAAGATCATTCACAAGTCATTTATAAGATTAACATAATCATAATATAAGAAAGCGTGACGATCGTTTAGCAAATCTATGAAATAAATAAATCAAGAACATATAAGATCAAAGTAAGACTCTCTTTAGGATACGAACAAACAGTTTTGTTAGCGAATCTCAATTAGGAATGCTTAGATCGATTTATAAACAATAAGCAAAACAACCGTTACTTTGAAGTTTGATTAATCAAATCGGTTTTTTCCCACCATGGTTGGTTGTAGCCGGTTTGACGACAACACGATAGAAGGGGAATGAGAAAAGAAGTTTGCTTTATAAAGGGGTTTTTTCCACCCCCATCCTTTTGCTTTTCACACCAGAAAATATATCAAAACAATGAGCCATTGATTGGTTTAAATAGTGCATGAGGAATTTTTGGTTTATAAGGAAGACAAATATCCCACCTCCAACTTGTTAGGTATAACCGGCCCTAAACACAAGCCCAAACCCAAGCCAAACCTTTCCCTTTTCTCATTATTTAACATTAATTCCTTTATGTTAACTATTTACCGACCGATACAAAAAATATGTTAAGTAACAATAATAATATAACGACCAGTTATCTTATTATTTACCCAATAACTATATAATAATAATTTATATTTATTGAATCCAAAACGCTATCGTGTGCAACCTCCAAAGCGGCCGAGTCGCATTATCCGGACAATATATTAATTTACTGGTCACATTCTTTATCATGAGTATCATATCATGGTACAGAAGGCTCAAAAGTAAGTGCAGAAAGGATGTCAAATATATATCTAGCGCAAGTTCTAAAACCAAGAAGGGATGAGGAACAAGTCGAGAGGATAAGCGACTTGAGGGACAGTGTCCATTTTTAACGTGGAATTTCCTGGAAGTCTTTCCAGAAGACTTGCCTGGACTACCACCTGCTCGACAAGTTTAATTTAAAATCAACTTAGTCCCTGGTGTTGCACCCGTAGCACGAGCCCTATATCGATTAGCACCAGCCAAAATGCAAGAGTTATCCACTCAGTTTCAAGAACTTTCTGACAAAGGATTTATAAGACCCAGTTCCTCACCCTAGGGAGCTCCGGTTTTGTTTGTCAAAAAGAAAGATGGATCTTTTCGGATGTGTATCGACTACTTGAAATCTAAACAAACTAACTCAGTGAAGAATCGATACCAACTTTGGCGAATCAATGATTAGTGTTTGATCAATACAGGCCAAGGGCATGAGTATACTCTAAATCGTACTGAGCCGACAGGTTATCACCAACTTTTTAGAGTTCCTGACGCAAATACATCCAAAAGACATCCATTAGGACTCTCTTAAGGTCACGTAGAAAACGAGTTCCAAGTAATGTCTTTTGGCTTGACTAACGCACTCTAGCAGTATTCAAGGATTTGGATGAAAAGTAGATGTGCAAACCGTAACGTGAATATACCAATGATAGAATATCATCGTGATATATTGAACTAAATCTCCAAAAATACGAGAGGAAGGAGCATGAAGGGCACCTTAAGATAATATATAGAAGCAACTTAATGAAGAAGATTAGTAACGCCAAGTTTATGAAGAGCGATTTTTTTTGGCTATCATACAAAAGGAACAATTTCAATGAGTCCACGGTGAATGATAATGAAGGAATTCTCACGTTGATCCTGCTAAGATTGAGTCAATCTAGATAAAATGAGGCGTTCGCCCAAGACACACAACTAAGATTCGTCAATACTTAGGTTGGCCAGGATACTACCGGAGACGATACTCAATCAAGAGGTATTCTCATTTGGAATATGCCCCGCTAGAGGAGGCCTAGTGACCAACGAGGAATGACATAGCTTCCCACGGTCCTGGCGAGTCGCTTTATTGCGAGATCTTTTGGCGGGGCGCCAGCGATAGTCGCCCCCCCTCACTGCCCCAATAAAACCGAATAACCCCCCGGGCCCACATGAGGGCTTGTTGCTGTATTCGTAGTCGTCGGTAGGTGGTTCGAGCATGAGTCAGAAGATTGTCGCGAACCCCTCGCTTTCCTGTGCCTGCCGCTAGTCCCTTGTTACTCCCCCCCCCTAACCCACATCATGCGGTCTGAACCACCCGATTCTTGAACTTTAGGTTAGAAATCAGGCCCCCGTGTATCCTCTTGCCACTGCAATAACGCCGTCCGACCCCCCCATGCAAAGAAACCACCACCGACCTACCTGGCAGCCAGTTCCGCCCCCGGTCCCGTACGCCAATGCTTCAGGGGACCGCCTCACACCCGCCCCCCCGTATGTGAGTGAGACCCACACACGTATCCAGGCGAGTACTCTTCCTGCGCCCCGATTTTTTGGTTTGTGGGGGTTTAGGGCTCCGCAATTATTCTTACTGGTGTTTTATTTGAGGTTGGGGTTTTTTTGTTTGGGAGTGGGTTGTTGGGGACCCCCCACTATCCTCGAGTAGTCTTCTCCCACACCGGTTCAGCCCACGAAGAGGTCGTTTGTCCCTATATCATCGAGATATTGTCCGCAAAACCTAGATCTCGATATTGACCCAGGCAGAGCGAACAAATGTGGTTTAGTAAGGTGATTCCCCCGGTTTAGTTGAAGCAGGAAACCCTTGGCCTCCCATTCTAGTCCGAACCGCCCCCTTCATAATTTTTGCCTACCGAACGGCCACCATGTTGAATCCACTGCACCCGCCACCGACTCTCAACATAGTGCTCAAACGTCAATGTCCCGGACAGCAACGCACTACCTAACCTAGATACCAGATAGGAATAGATTAAATAAGACAGTAACCTCGTGCAGAAGTAACGTTATTATGTATTTTAACAACAAGCTTTGGATATCCGAGATATGGTGACTTGAGAGCCTAGAATAGCATGAGTCACAAAGACAAAGTATTCCATCCCTCCAAGATCTGATAAGATGTACCAAAGACCTGAAGAGGTTAGTATTCGTGTCACAACATGAAAGCAGAAATAGCTACATCAGGTCAACCAAGTATTATAACGTATGCCACCGTTAAGGTAGAATATCAAAGCCGTCTGGTTTGTGGTTCAACCACAAACCGGCAATGGAAATGGAGAATATAAGATGGACTTCGTGACTAAAGTTACTCGAAGACGCAACTTGTCATGACACGATTTGGGTAAATCGACGATCGCATTGACAAAGTCGACCTTCATTTCTTACCCATAAGAGAATATGACTCATTAGAGAAATTGACGAGACAGTACTTAAAGGAAGTATTTCTCAAGGCATAGATAGGCTAGTTTCGATCATCTCTGATCGTGATGGGAAAATTACTACACATTTCTGGCGGTCTCTTCATAAAGCGTTAGGTACTCGATTAGATATGAGTACAGCTTACCACCCGCAAACTGATTGTTAGAGTGAGAGGACCATTCAAACATTAGAATTAGTAAGACATTTATACGGTGCATGTGTGTTCGACTTTGAAAAAGTTATAGGAAAGACAGTTTACCTTTTGTAGAAATTCTCGATAACAAACAGTTACCAAACCACATTAAGGTTCACCGTTTTGAGGCGTTATATGGGCGTAAGTGTCGATCACCTATCTGTTGGGCTGAAGTTGGAGACAATCAGCTCATTGGCCCAGACCCACGAGAAAACTGAGAAGATTATTTAAATCAAGAGCCATATTTAAGCTACCCATGATCGTCAAAAGAGCTATGCCAACGTAAGACGGAAACCCCTTGAGTTTCAAGTGGGAGATAAGGTCATGTTGAAAGTATCGCCATGGAAAGGAGTGATACTTTTGGCAAACAACTGAAGAAAGCTAACCCTCTTAAATATTAACCCTTTTAAAGATCAAAGATGCCAAAGTTAAGAACCGTTTGCCAAGTCGACTGAATTCCCGGAGCAGTTAAGCCGAGTTCACAGTTCTTTTTACGTCTTTAACTTGAAGAAATGCATATTCGACAAAACTCTTGCTATACCGTTAGATGAAATCCAAATCAATGACAAGCTCCAATTCACTAAAGAACCTGTCGAAATCATAGACCGTAAGATCAAGCATTTAAAGAAAAGTCACATTCTGATTGTTAAGGTACATTGGAACTCGAGGAGAGGTCCTGAGGTCACCTGGGACGTGAAGACCAAATGCAGAAGAAATATCAGCACCTTTTTGCTAATCATGTATCTGCATCGAATGCTACGTCCTAAGCTTTGCGGACAAAGCTCTTCTAACAGGGAAAAGATGTGACACCCTGTAAATTCCAGGTCAATATTTTTACCAATTCCGTTCATTATTTTATGTTTTATAAGTTACGTGATAATTTAACGTTAATCAGGGAAGTTGTCCCACGTAAAAACTAAAAATAGTTATCAAAAGCATTTCGACGTCAGACCGAGCTTAGTTTACGTGAATTATAATTAATAAAGTCATTTTATGTTATTTCATGGTTTACAAATATTTACGTTTGCGATTTTGTTATTTTTGGCGTGAGTTTACGTTTTTAGCGTTTTTGATCAAATGGAACCCCGAAAAGCTACCACCTTTGCATTTAAACTTAAGACAACATATTACAAGTATCCTAGTACAAAATTTAAATTTCATGCCCTCCCCTAACCCCTCTAATATTTTGGTGCAAGCAACAAAAGAAAAGAAAAACCAATTTTTGAAATTTAAACTACATCACATGCATGCTTAAGTCAAGGAAAGTGACACAATTGTTTTGTTATCCTATACAACCCAAATAGTATTACACTTCACATGTCACCCTTGGACCACAACTTCACTAGTAAGCCATTTGAGCTCATCTTAGAGCCAAAGCAAAGATTTTTGTTCCCCCCCCTCTTTGCCTAGCTCAGACGAAACACAAAGACCATAAGAGTAGCTCAAGCCACTTGACATAAGCCATGGTTCACTTCTTATCTAAACCCTAAGTCCTTTTGACACTATATAAACATATTCAACTCATTCTAGGTCATTTCACACACACATAAGCTCAACAAAAATTTCTCTTCTCCTATTTTCTTCTCCTAGCTCACGAAACAACACAAACACACACAAACAATTCATACTTTTGATTTCCATCAAGATTCACACATCCTAAACTTCATTTTATCAAGATCCAAGGTTATTTTAGGAAGGTTTAAGGGTTTATAAGTTAGGGTTTGGTTTTATATTTTGGGTTTATCAAGATCCTCGGTTATCTCTTTCAGAATCTTTATTTGTACATCTTGTTCATCTCTTTGTGGAGTAAAACCTAACTCTTTTCTTTGATTTCTTTAGTTCTTGCATATATGTTCAAGATCAATACAGCATATGGTTTTGTTAATATTTTTTAAGAGCTTAAAAGTAAAGGTATTATAAAAAACTAAAAATGTTGGTATTTTTATGTACTCATATTGTAGTCTTGGTGAGATCGAGTGTTCTTGTGTGTTGCAACAAAGATGGTGATGGGATTAGGAATAGAATAAGTGTGGTTTGTTGTGTTGGTTTTAGTAGTGAATGGGTTTAGGTTAGATTAGCACTATTTGAAAGTTTGGTTAGATTTTTGGAGGTGTTTTGTGGAAATGAGTGCTTGCTTAATACTGAGCTTTGTTTTAAGGTTTTTGGACACTTAAAAATGTTTTCAATAGCCGAGAATGTACTTTTTGGATGGCTTGTTTCGAATAGATAAGTTTTCATATCTCGAACACTAAAAGTGGACTAAAAACGGCCGAGTTATGGCGAAATGAAACTTGAAACGTTTTTCGGCAAAAATAGTTAAAAAGGGTGATGATTAGAATAGGAAAGTGGCTTTTCGGACACTTTCGGGATGTTTTAAGCTTTTAAAATGTTGGCAAAACAAATAATAATGTTAGTATATTAAGTAGAAACTTTTAAAAATGTCACTAACTTAATGTCGGATTTCTAAAACAGGAAACTTTTAAAAATGGAAAATTTTGGTATTTAATAGCGAGACGAAATTAGAAAACAGATGTTTAGGTTACACTAGTGCGTTTAGGGTAAATGGAATCATTGTATATTAGGGGATGGTATTAACGTCCCGGAACTTAGAACTTTCCTCAAATATAAACATTATAAAAATAGTAATTTTCTAAAAATAGAAACTTGTCGTAAAACATACCGTAACATAACTATAACCCGTATGCTTTCTTAATGTCATGTTTTACCATATAAACTAAAGCGCAAACACTTATGGATGTCAATTTTCATTAAGCGTCTTATTCGATGTTTTGCATTTATTTCTCATTTTTGAAGTGCGGCGTTCAATTAGGTCGCGGTTAGAGTCGTTCGATATCGTTATTATCTCCGTTGACTTATTTGCTCACTACTTACTTAAGGTGAGTTCATAGCCCCATTCTTTACTCATTTTGAATAAATGTTTTATAACTTGGGGTGAGAAACATTGCTTGCTTTAAAAATTAGACACAAGTATTATACGTGAGAATTTCCCCGTTTACGTGCTGCCTAAGTAGCGTTTAGATCACTATTTCCCGAATAAACATGAACCGTTAATTACCTTTAACCGATTGGCTGGTTAAGTGAGCGCGGGTAAGAAGCACTTACTAGTTCGATTTTTCCAAGAACAAACATATATATGTCATGTCTAAACTATTTAGGTGGTCTTTCGTCGGACACCTGTAAGGGCAAGCATTACATGATATCTTCCACTGTTAGCCTTAGTGTCATGAGATTAGTGCAACGTAAATGCCTCTTTATGTGAAGTTGTATCTCCTATAACTGTCACATACGTTTTGATAAACTTGTGGTCTAGTATAATAATGTTTGAACTAAACCTATGAATTCACCAACTTTTTGTTGACGTTTTAAGCATGTTTTTCTCAGGTGCTTAGCTTGGATGTCGTTGCTTGAATTATGTTAAGTCGTTTGCCTGGACCATTCTTCAAGTGTTTATCTATATTTTAAATACCGTTGTTAAAACTCATTTAAGCTTCCGCATCTTTAACTCTTGAACAATTTGATTTGATCGATGTAAAACATATTAATGTTTAAATTTAATGCAACGATGTTTATTTTCAAAACGTACCCTTAGAGGTCATTCTTTATGCTTTGTACTTGAGATATTCATGAACGTCACGCCCTCGGACGCTTATTCTGAAGGGACCCTATTTAGGGGTGTGACACCCTTGACTTAGCATCCCCGTTTATCATGTACCATGACCTAGTGATGCGTATTTTTTTTAAATAATAATTTACAAGTTTTAAATTTATAAAACTCAATCTACCTGACAACGCACTAATGGGCAAAGAACTCGATCGTGGGTAGTATAGAATGGTAAATCTGAGGTCGTCCCAAGAGCTAAGTTGTAATTAGTTTTAATTTGAAATGTCACGTATTTAGACAAATGATATTTTTGCATATGATTTGAAATAAATAACAATAAAATTAAATACTGAAAATTAAAAGAGTTAGGAGATATCAGGAAAGAAAACGTGCTAACCTAGTTACTTTATTCCTACTGTTATGAAAACATTTTCCAGTGCAATGTGAAACTATGGTTTCATTAGTAGTTTCTAAGGTTCAGGTAGAACATGAAAGGTAAATATTGTCCTATCCTATACTTCCCGCGATTCCGACTCAGTTCAAATCATATAAGAGGTAGGATATCCAGGTTGCAGTGATTAATCCTACTTATTCCCAAAACTTATCTAATAACCTATATAGATTATTAACCCCCTTTGAAAGAGTTCGTATGCTTTTTAAGTATATTGAGTGATCGTAGCCGGAGACCGGTTAGTTTCCACACAGGATGGAGTGATAGATCCTCCCTAGTACCCAATGGATCCCATATTGACATGATTATCTAATAATAGGGCAAGCAAGGTCTAAACCACCCGTACTACCAAAACCCAACCATAATCTAACAAGAAACAAATATTATAACGATAGTAAATAAATGACTAGGCCAACACTTGAAGTGCTTAGCCGCTTATAACAACAACACCGCAAGAATTAATAAAGGTAATCTTGATTTGAAAACTCATAATTCTTATAGATGTGGTTTATGAACGATTAAATACAAGAGTAAGATAAGTGTGGTCTCCCTTGGACTTCTAATGGAATTCTTCGAGCTATGAAGGCCTTGTTCGCCCTTGGAACTGCTATAGAATGGTTGATGTCAAAGTGTCTGAATGAGGCCTCTATTTATAGGTTTCGAATATTTTACGGCGTAACCATATGAGGTGTTACGCCATAAAGTACTGACCCGTCCTTTCCATATTACAAGCTTAAATATGTTTACGACGTAATCAAAAGGGCACGTTATGCCGTAATACTGACTAGGATGAGTCATCCTTCCATAATAACACTGTTACGGCGCAAACCTTTAGTATGGTTACGCCGTAATGTTGTAAGCTGACGTGTCTTGCTTGAATTATGTTACGATGTAACACTATCGTAGGAGTTACGCTGTAACGTCTTGTAAGAATCTGTATTATCTTCATTTTTTTGTCCATTTCCCGTGTTTCTTGTCACATACTTTCATTTTACCTAAAAACAAAGAAATAACCGTAAATGTATCGAATTTAAGTATTTATAAGACAATTGCAAGTATTTTCGTGGGGAAATTGACACTAAAAAGGATCAAATATTAGATGTTATCAAATATCCCCCCACTTGACTTCTGCTTGCCCTCAAGTAGACCTGTTAGAATAGTTTATAAAATGATTTCTCTGATTTAACTCAAAGAAATGAATCTATAGAAGACTTATGCTAGAAACATCAAGGCCGAACACCTCACGAAAAGGGGATCAAAATTCACTCAACTCTCAACTAGTCTAAGTGTTCATTTTCGGGGTGATCGCTCAACTACACAGTCATATCATGTATTCTATCATAAGCTTGGGAAGTACACAAATCTGCACCAGTTAGAGTTAGGGTCTAAACAATTCTTAAAGGAAGAATGGGTGATATAATACAAGTTTATTGGGTGATATAAAGGATTAGGATAGACATGGGATACACAATTAATTGGTGTTAAGATAGAAGCACAAAACAAATAGTCCTATATAATCTAAGGTATCTATAACCGGCTACTGTCCATCCATGGTCCAAGTCTTTGAGTACAAAAATATGATCATATCATCAATATAGGTTAGCTAATGATGAGATCTTGCAGAGCATGCTAACCCATTCTTCACTAGGTGGCTTATAGTTGCACCACCTTTATAATTTGGATGACGTATAGTTGCACCATCCCTAAAATCACTAGGTGGCTTATAGTTGCACCACCTTTTTACTTAGTTGGTTTTATAACACATAAGCATCATTAGGAGTTATATCACTAGGTGGCTTATAGTTGCACCACCTTTTCTCTGTTTTTTACAATACTCCTGTATATAACATATCACATATCTCCCCACTTGAGATAAATAGTATAGTAAGTGATAGTACTAAGGGGTCTTCCATGATCAAGATAATATATCATCAAAATAAGTGACAATCTTTGAATCATTTTCCTGAACCACGGACTTAGGTAGCCAAAATTTCAACATAAATATAAATATAGACTACAGGGTTGGCTAAGGTGAAATGGTGTAACGAAACATATAATAATGGGTGAAAACCTATATTGGCTTAACAAGGGTGATCGAGGGGTATCTTGCACTAATGATGAGTGCAACAAAAGGTTTTTAACACTGGAGGTCGACAAGTCGGTGTAACAAGTCGATAAACACATACATAATGGCTGTTTGGGTAAATTCCTAAATGTTGCCCTCTCGAACCATCTATTCGTCCTAATCAATTAGGTTACAAGCCAAGTTCTAAAGTCTACAATACTACTGGCATACTCAATATTTTGCTGGATTTTGGTATAATGAGATGAAAATGGAACATCAGGCTTAAACCAATATTTTGCTGGATTTTGGTATAATGAGATGAAAATGGAACATCAGGCTTAAACCACACCAAGTAATAATAAAGGGTAGTGTGCATTCGACAAATGGCATACTCAATATTTTGCTGGATTTTGGTATAATGAGATGAAAATGGAACATCAGGCTTAAACCACACCAAGTAATAATAAAGGGTAGTGTGCATTCGACAAATGGCATACTCAATATTTTGCTGGATTTTGGTATAATGAGATGAAAATGGAACATCAGGCTTAAACCACACCAAGTAATAATAAAGGGTAGTGTGCATTCGACAAAGATTAATTCTAGTTTAGTAAGAAAAACATGTCAAAATTTTCTAAAATTGGCACCATTTTTCAAAGAAAACTAGGAAATCAAAGGCAAGAATAGGTCAAGTGATAATTCTACTCCTATCCCCCCACTTCTTTTGTACAATGTCCCTATTGTACATTAAGGAAATGAAATAAACAGGAAGAGTAGAATTAGAACAAGAAACTCCCTTGAGCTTTGCTTCAGAACATATGAAATGTAATAAGCCGGCGAATAAATTTAGAAAACTCCATCCTAAGCAAGCTCATTTTCCCTTATGATCACTAAAACAAACTAACAACATAAAATCGCTCAAAGAGAAATATACAAGAAATACACACCTAACTTATTTTCGTAGGAATCATGGTTGCACTTAGCATATGCAACAAGCCTTTTAAACCACTTGGTGGCCCAAGTGGACGAGTGAAGTCTCGTAATGGTTTCCAGAGAACATACCCACAAAGTTCATTTAGATATACAAAGCTTAGCAATGCGTCAAAACTTTATTTTAAGGTTTTTCAAAAAGAGGTTATGGCGTAACTCCGGTGGTTACGCCGTAATCATGTGGTATTTTAAAATTTTAGTTTATAAGTTTACGGCGTAACCATAAGAAGGTTTACATCATAATTGAATAGGTTATGGCATAACCATGTATGTTACGCCGTAACTACTGCTAAATCAGCAAATCTGCCATAAAATTACGGGTCGAGTCGGTCTCGAAAGTTGCCTCCTAGCTGCTGGAACCTGCAAAACAAAGTAAAACATGCAAACAACTTATATGCGGAAAATGAAATTTATTGATAAAAAGACGGGTTGTCTCCCGACAAGCACTTTTGTTTATTAACGAGTCTTTAAGTTAGACTTATGCCCATTCTACGTTTCGTCATGGTTGATTCCTTTGTCCTTCAGCTCCTTTCTAATCATTGCCTTAAATATTGCCCCACTTACTCATCCTAAAGTCAAGGCATCATCATCTTGCTTGGTTATACATATAAAACTTTGCCCCCTTTAAAGGAATAATTATTTACTTTAAAAGTTTTATCGTTCACAAAAGGTGGTTCATAGTCAGTTTTTCATCTCCACTTCGCCATAGCTCATCTTCTTTGAATCCTTCGTCGTGCCAAGAATCGATAATTTTTCTATGGTATTGCTCGCATTTCTCCCTACATCATCTAGGACATACCCCTTTTTTCCAATTCTTAGAGTGTACTCATTTGACAGCTGTTCAACCTCATTGTTAAACACTTGTTTGTACTCGTCAAATCTTCTTGAGTATGGATTCCTAATTTCCTTTGCATATTCTTCCTCAACATCAAAACTATCTAGAATCCATTCATTGAACATGATTTCCCGATCATAGTTATATATGTTGGTATGCCCTATTTTGACTTTTAGCCATTCATCAAATGAGTAATCACAAGGGCGTGGCCTAAAGGGTTGTAACTTCTAAGATTCACTTATATTAGTTTTTTCTCTGAACTCTGAATGCGCAAGTGAAAACGGTGTAGGGTCATTATTAGGTATGTTTTGATTAGAAGTACTCCCTGTATATGTAATATGGCACCTTATGTCCCATTCGTCAAGTGGGATAGGTGTCGAATGGTTGGTTTTATATGAGTATTTGTCAGACACTATTGTTGTTGACAATGTCCTGTTATTATCAAACTCATAATTTTGAGCAACCCATTCATAATATCTCTGTTCATGAGTTGTATCATCAATTCTCTGATTCCCGTAATGAACTTGCAAAAAGTCTGCAAATCCCATACAACTTCCTTTCACTGTACGCCTCTCGTGATCACGAAAACATACCCATTGTCTAAGCATTCCCTGTTTGCTTTTTCCGAAAACCTCTTTATAGCCATAGAAGAAACTTGAGTTAGGATCGCAAGTAGGCCACATTCCACAATCTTCACCACTTCTGTCATCATAAAATGCCTAAACAGGTTTACATACATGCCATATTTTTGTCAACCCCTTTTTATCCAGTAAAGGGTTAGTTTGTCTGGCAATTTTATTCTGTGGATCAATAGTATCATAATTTCTAGTATCCTATTCAAATTGCAAACATTTAGGAGATTCATATGAGAATAGATCATGTCTTATTTCAAGGGGATCAAAGGATTCTTCCTCCTGGCTAGTATTTACCATGTAAACGTTTTTGATCATAACGTTAGATTGGAGAGGATTTCCATTTATGTCAAATTTAATTCTATCTTCGCCAATCCCTAATGAAATTTCTTCTTGGAATACATCTACCTGGGCATGTATGGTTTCTAGGAATGGTCTTCCTAAGATAATCATTTCTCCAAGATTTTTAGGCATATTAGTAACAACAAAATCACATGGGAACTCAAACTTATCAATTTTAACCAAGACATTTTTTCACATCTCCTAATGTTTCTTGTTGCTTTATGTAATCCATTTTGACTGACATAGTGCCCCCCAGATTAGCTAGCATCAGGTATTCATATATGCTCCTAGGCATGACATTATTACTAGCATCTATATTAGCCATAGCATAAGAGTTATAATTATCAATTGTGAAGAGAAGAAGGAAACTTCCTGGGTTTAGCTCCTCAAGTGATGGTTGGTATGGCAAATTACTTGTAAATCTGTCATTATTAATGATGTCTTCCATGGCCTCAGAAGGTTTTTTTAGATCAGCTTTTGAAGTATGATAAGTGCTTAATTGTATATATAAATTACCCGGGATTTTGCCAAATAAAAGCCAAGAAAATGCCAAAAGAATAGAAAAAATGTGTGCTTTTGTGTCTATTGTGCAGGAAAGGATAAAAAAGACAAAAGTGAGCAAAATCAGTCAAAACCGACAAAGAAACGGAAAAGACAAGGCAATGAGTGAAAAGATCAAAGCCGGATCAGCCCGATACAAGAAAGAAAGTCAAAGGATCAAGAATGTCAAATTTTCAAAGAACAAGGGCTCATTTGGATGATTGAAAAGACAAAGGACCAAAATTGCAAAAAGGTGGATAGTTTGTTTGTTAAGAGAAAAAGAAGAAAGAAACTTCAAGGGCCGGAAGTGTCATATTTGAAAGTCTTCATTACACTAGAAAAGGGAAATAAGAACGCAGGGGCCATTTTTGCAAATAAGGGAAACTTTCAAACACACAACACGCGGGGCAAATTCCTATAACCGCCTCCAACGGTTTTTCCCGCCCAAACTCACAACAAACCCAATCACCTCAAAAACCCTTCCCCGCTCCTCTATACTTCAACCTAACCTCGTATTTTACATTCTCCACATCACTAATCCTACGTGGCATCATCCTATTGGACTAAATCCTTCTTAAATCCACGTGGCAGCTTGCAATTGGGTCGAACATGTCATCAACTCATCAATAGCTTGAGCTTTCATCCTCTCTTCTTCAATCCTCTATAAATAGAAGCTTAGGGTTCATTTTGAGGGAGTTAGTTAGTTTGTTTTTCAGTTTCTATTTTTTTTCGTATTTCTAAGCATTTTTCTTTTAAGTTTTTAAAATTCAGCTTTAATCACTTGTACTCTTCTTCTTTCAGCTTGTACTTTACGAATTTGAGTAATAAGATTCAGTTTTCAAGTTTCCTAGTGCTTTGATTTCATTTCTAAGCTGTTTTCACCTAAATAAGCTCTAATAAGCTCTTTTGAGCTTATTCTTGTTAAAAAGCTCAAATTCAGTTAAAAATTTGTTTTAAGGCATTCATTTACTCCTTTAGTTCAATTTACATCAAATCATGGACACTTGAGTACATTTGAGTTCACTTTGGAAGTTCAAGAGAGGAATAAGCTAGTAGAGCTTATTGAGCTTTAAGCTCAGGTTTAGAGGCTAGGGAGCCACTTAGGTTCATGATTTGAGGTCACTCACTCAACAAGAGTGACCTCTAGTTCTGAGACTCCAATTCTCAGGTTTCAACTTGCAAATTTCATTTTAACATGAATTCAGCTTATTCAATTGGCTTATTACTTTGTCTTTCTTTGTGTTAAATTTTGTTTAGTATTGTTTAGCTAGCTTAGTGATTCAAATGCTTTAGTTTGTTTGAGTAATAATTCATTGAGAAGTGAAGAGTTAGATTCTGTCATTTTTAAGTAGTATTAGCTAGTAGACAAAGTAGCTTATTATAACTAATAAGCTGTAGGTTTAAGAGCTTGAATAGCTTAGATAGTTTAGATATAGCAAGAGTAGATATAAGGTTTTAAAAGCTTTAGTGTTAAAATAGATTTTAAGCTTACTTTAGATTTGACAGGTTTTATAAAGGAGTGTTTGGTACAAGGTTAATTTGACTTTGAAAGTCAAAAACATTCTTTCTAAATTTCTTACATAGCTGAATTCAAGTATTTTAGCAAGTTTACAATAGGATTTAGAAGTTAGTGAGTTGAATTCAGAGTTTTAGAGTTTAAAAATTTCTCATTAGCACCAGGGCAGTTTTAGAGAATTAAGTAGAGTTAGTGTTTAGAGATTTATGCCATTCTAGAATTCAAATTTAGTTGTTATAAACTTAGATACATTTAGATAGTAGGATTAAAGAGTTCTCAGCTAAAAATTTAGCCTGCATTTTAGTACATTTGCCAATTGCATCAGCAAACAGTATTTCAAACAGTTTTATGCTCATCATTTTCTAGTTTAAATTTAGCATTAATCATTAGGAATTAGAATTCAAAATTTTGCACAATAATAATACTCCATTAGAATTACATAAGTAACCATTTGGCTTTCATTCATCAACTTTAGAGTAGCTTTTAGAATCCTATAAAAGTAGTATAGCAGCACTTTTGATTCCTAGCTTAATTTTCTTATTGATTTCTTATTTTTAGTTGGAATTTTTAGAAATCTTTTACCTAGGTTGATTCAAGGTAAGTGGGATAGCTTATAGTCAAAATTCTAGCTTCTAAGGTTTAGTAATAAGCAGTTTAGCTTATTTGAAAAAGCTTATTTCAGTTTAAGCAAAAACTAGCACTTTTTCATTTCAATTTTCTTGTTAAATTTGTTAATACTCAGCTAATTTTTGTTTAGATATCTTTAGTTCACATCTTAAGCTTTACATAGCTTCTTTTGTTTCTCATTTTCATCTAGTAATAAGCAAGTTATAAGCCAAATTCTAAATAAGCTCTTAAATCCCTACTTTCTGTAACAGATTTTAAGATGCTTATTTTGTAGCTTATCTAGTTGTCAAAAGTAGAAAGTGCCTTTGTTAATGTTGTTTAGAATAAGCTGTTCTATAAGTTTGTAGTTTTGAGTTTTTGCTGAATCTCAATTTTTCAATAAGCCAAAAATAAGCTAGATCGCGAGGTTTGTTTTGTATTTTCTCAATAGTATAGGGGCACCCGTTTTCACTCCAGTGTAAATTTGCAGTAGTTACACCGCCTACCCTTCTCTTTCTTTAAATACATTTCCTACCCTGTCTTTTGCAAGAAATAAAAAAAAAAAAAATTAGTTATAATAATTTCAAATTAATTTTTAAGAATTAGGGTTAGTTTTTAATTGATCAAATAGGTTTTCAATTAAGTATACAAATTAGGGCTTTTCGTTTATATTCAATTTCCCTGCACCTTTATAGTTGTTAAAAACCATTTTCCCTATTATCCAGTTAAATGTATTTTTCTAGGAATTAAATAGATTTTTTAGTTAATCTTATAATTATTCTTTTCCATAAAAAATCATAAAAAATAGAAAAATAGTGAAAATTTTGATTCTTTTTTGTGAAAATTTTCTTTTTAAATCAAGTAATGTTTGAAAAATAAAAGTAAAATTTAGTGATAATTTTTAGGAAAAAGTTTATTTTTTGTTAATTCATTAATCTATATAAATTCAAAAAACAAGTCAAAAATTAGATAAAAAAATTTCCATTCTTTCTCCTAAAATTCTTTTGAAATTTGTGATTTTTAGGTATAAAATTTGTTAAAAGTTGTGTCTTAGATTTTAAATTTCAGTTTTAGCTCGCGTTTTTACTTTTCGTGCATTTAAATTTCAAGCTAGTTAATTGTTTTTAATTTGTGCTATTACATTTGTAGTATAATCAAAAGTTTACAAATCCTTTATCAATCTTAACTCGAATCTGAATTATTCCAAATTCTCAATTCACGATTTCGTTGGGACACGACCCGAGTAGTACAATACTTCCCGGATAAAAATATACATATTGTGTTTTCTTTAGTGAGATTTTTACCCTATATTTCTCTTGTTTGAGAAGTATTTTGGAAAGAAATTTTCACGGGATTAATACTATACGTATATAAATTTGTTTTTCTACATCAAAGTACTTATATGCTTATTTTTATAACAACCCTACATTCCTCTCTAATGGGTTTTCTCATTCTGCTTACTTATGTGCTTTTCCATCTCCGTTTTCAACCACTCATCAAGGTCTTCTTCAGAACTCAACTCTTCTTCAAAAGACCGAGTATTGACAACATGAGCATGGTCAATTGCTTTATGTTCACTCATAACTGATTCCTCATCAGTTGTGTACCCAACTTCTTCATCAAGCTCTATATCCTCATAATCATAATTAAACTTAGTGTTTGGTTAGATAGGATTAAAGTAAGCATTACGAGGAAATTCTATAGTTGTGTTATTGCTAGATGTGTAATGGCCAGAATAGGTTGGAAAGTAGTATCTAGAATTCCTACTGTATTGCCTTTTCATCCTCTCCTCGTATTTTATTATTCAGGAATGGTTATGTCATCAACCTTTTTAACCATGCTAGGTGTCTGGTTTTCTTGTGTAAGCCTAAGATATTGCTCTATGCTGAGATCGTCAATGTTGATCTGTATCTGCAGAATTTAGAAGTTAGAGAAAGAATTGAAATAATTACAAGAAATCAAATTAATACTAATTTTTAGCTCCCTGGCAGCGGCGCCAAAAACTTGATGCGTATTTTATTTTATAATATATTTGGTTCATGTTTTAAATTTATAAAACTCGATTCACCCAACAAACGCACTAATGGGTAGAAAACCCGATCGTAACTAGTGTAGAGATGGTAAATCCAAGGTTACCCCAAGAGCTAAGTGTTATTAGTTTTAATTTGAAAGTGTCACATTTTGAGAATGGTTTTAAGATTGATTTTTAGATTAACAGGAAAATAAATGTGCGAAAAGTAAAAGTAATAGATGCTATCAGGGAGAAAGGCGTGCTAGCCTAGCCATTTCATTAATACCTTTATAACTACATTTTCCTGTTTAATGTTAAACCATGGTTTCATTAGTGGTTTCTAAAGTCAATAGACCTGAATAGATATATTTAGCCTGTCCTATAATTCCTACGATCTTGAATCCCCCAAAAGTCACAAAGCTAGGACAACCAGGTCATAGTGCATGGACGGACCTTAGTGGAGACCAAAGAGGGCCACGGCCCTCCCAAAACTTTGAGGTTTTGCTTATATTTGCTTAAAGGAAATATAATTGTGGCTCACCCAAATTAACTACTATAGAACTTGGCCCTCTCAGTAAATTCATCCAAGTTCCGTCTAAGTCATAGTAATTAATCCTAACTATCCTAAGAACTAGTCTAATAACCTTTATAGATTATTAACCCTCGTTGAAAGAGTTCTTGTGCTTTTTAAGTATTTAAAGTGATAGAGGCGGTAACTTGGTTAGTTCCTACACTAGGGATAGGGTTTCAAACCTACCCTAGTACCCCTGCTAATCCCATGTTCAATTAGTAATCTAATAACAGGATTAACATGATCTAAATCACCCGCAATACTACCAAAACCCAGGGGTACATGATAGTCAAAGGATATCCAACGAAACTATAATCTAACAGGAAACAAACATTATAATGATAGTAAATTCAAGACTAGGCCAGCACTTAAGTGCTTAGCCGCTCATAGCAACAACACAGCAAGAATTAATAAAGGTAATCTTGATTTGAAAACTCATAATTCTTACAGATATGGTTTATGAACTATTAAATACAAGAGTAAGATAAGTGTGATCTCCCTTGGACTTCTAATGAAATTCTTCGAGCTATGGAGGCCTTGTTCGCCCCTTGGAACTGTTGTAGAATGGTTGATGTCGAAGTGTCTGAATGAGGCCTCTATTTATAGGTTTCAAATATTTTACGGCGTAACCATATGAGGTGTTACGCCGTAAAGTGTTTACGCGTCCTTTCCATATTACAAGCTTAAATATGTTTATGGCGTAATCAAAAGGGCACGTTAAGCCGTAATGCTGACTAGGATGAGTCATCCTTCCATAATTACACTGTTACGGCGTAAACCTTTAGTATGGTTACGCCGTAATGTTGTAAGCTGACTTGTCTTGCTTGAATTATGTTACGGCGTAACACTATCGTATGGGGTACGCCATAACGTCTCGTAAGAATCCGTATTATCTTCATTTTTTTGTCCATTTCTTATGTTTCTTGTCACATACTTGTATTTTACCTGAAAACAACGAAATAAGCATAAATGTATCGAATTTAAGTATTTATAAGACAATTGCAAGTATTTTCGTGGGGAAATTGACAATAAAAAGTATCAAATATTTGATGTTATCATTTTTAAAGCCTAACACGCACATCCATCATAAGAAGCAACATAATAAAGATCTACATAATAAGTTTCATGCAATCATAAGTAAATATTAATAGATCTAGCCGGACATATTATAAAGAAGTGAAGAACATAAATCAATCAAACAACACATAGACATATTGAATGATAAAAGATAAAGGATCTCACTTGATTAGAACATGAGTTAATGGCATATACAAGAGGGTTTTGACACCGTAAAAATGGCCTAAGTGGCAGCCAAATCGTCTTCTAAAACTAGGGTTCCGATCCCAAAAGTTACACACTAAAAACCCTAAAACGAGTTTGTATATATAGAGATTAGACCACAACGGTGTCGTAAAATTCCTGATGTCGTCGCTTTGATGAAGCTTCTAAGGCTTCTTTTGAGGCGGCTACTTCCAGACGTCGTCTTGAAAATCCTGATGCCGTCTTCATCAAGTTCTGACGTCGTCACTATAGCTGGCGACGCTGTCTCTACTGGTTGAATTATTATTTCTTTAAGAGATTTGGTGTAGAGTCGTAGTGTTGTCCGTTTCTTCTCCAAATGAGCCCAAGTTACGTGTATTTCCTCTAAAAGCCATCCAAATGTTAAAATCACAAAAACAAATGATTAAGCACATAATCTGGGCATATTTGCATGATTTAGGGGGTTAAATGACCCTGAAAAAGTGTATAAATGACACCTCATCAATTATCATCAATACTTTAAACCGTCTATTGTAAGCTTATGTTGATATGGTTTTATATGTCCTTCATAGGTTGTTATATGATAAGTTGCCATGTCGATGTTGATGTGAGGTACTCTAGAATGTTAAGCAACAAAATGCCTCGGATTGGAAAAAGGTGCTCGATGTTAGAATTCAAGCTTAAGGGTATTATCCAAACTTCTTTACGTCTAAAATTGTCTTTTACTGGTTACTAGAAGACCTTTATATCAATTTATCCCAACCGTCATATTTATGTTTAAATAACGAGCGTTTTTATAAACTTTTGTAGCCATGATTTTTAAGCTTAATTTATTGATGGTTTCACCTTAGTATCTTCGCAAGTAGTTTCCACTATCAGATATTAGTTTAGGGCAATACAATTTTATGTGTACTTCATGGGGTTGTCTTTGTGCATCTAATTTAGTTAATGCTTGCTTGGCTATAATGGCTCTGTCACCTTGCTACAATTATATTTTGTAACGATTACAATAATTGAGCCAAGGCATGCTTATTTTGTGTCTCATTACTAAGGAACTATTCATTTTTTTAGTTAGGGTGTACATGATATTGCAAGTTACAATGCTAATGTTGGTGTATGGAGAATGGAAGGAAATGATATAACTTTTTTTGCTCATGCGTGCGTACATTTTTTCCCTTTTTCTGCTTACTAGAAAAACTTTAAATCAATTTCTTCCATCCTCCTTACTTCAGCGTTAGTATGTCCGTTTTACATGCCGTGCATATTCTAACTATAAAATTATCAATGTCTTAGGTGGTGTGTTTTTTGGCTCTGGAATTTTAATAACAACAACTTCGCCTGCAAAAATATGTTGGTATGGAAAGGCGATAAGAACTCGGGATGGCTTTGGTTTTTTTCTGAACTAGTATGCCGCATCAGGTATGACGGAATTTTATTTTTACTCACACGTTCTGTGTAATTAGCAATACTGAATTCTTTAATTGGCTAGGTAAATTTATATTTTGATGTACGATCTATTGCTATCTAGAATCAGATAGGGAAGACGTTTCACATGCACGTAGATTCCCATAACTATCCATTGATTTCTTTAAGTTACTGAGGTCTGGTTTTTCATGGGCCCTGCACAGTTCTATATTGTTTGATCGCGTGGCATACCAAGTGGTAGCTTTTCTTGAATTAGAATTTATTTAGATGCAATATATTTGGAAGGTGTGCAGTTAAAAGCAATTTGAACAAAACATTCCGCCGGATTTGCATGAAAGGAGGCCAACCATAGAGTGTAGGATTCTTCATTTGAGGGTTAACCAGATGATACTCTAAACACGGATAAGTTGCTCGAGAAGAGCGACGTCTTTTGTAATGTTTCACGTCCGAATGTCATTTACGGTCGTTTGCCGAAATGTTTTTAATTGTACTTTTGTATTCTAAATGACTTGATCAAAATTTTTTAAGGCCTGGTAGTACATGTAATGTTTGTTGTTATGAGGGCATTATGACCCGTGCGATGCACGAGCTTTGTTTTTCGATAAAAATATGAACTTTTGCTTATGTATAATACTCAGCTTTTTTCATCTATTATTATGATT
>BQNB010051450.1:0-35951 GCA_026074375.1 Tanacetum coccineum | reverse complement strand
AATGTTCCTAACAAGTACAAATACAAACAAAATAAAGTCTTCCATAGTGCTTCCAATGCTAAAGATAACATTTATGTCTTCCTGTCTTGATACTTGTACTCCAGCTTGGATCTTCTGTGTCTTTACTTGTTCTGGAACTATTATAGTATGCATGAGTTAGATTAACTTCCCCCAAATCATACAGCATGTATAGTATGCATGAGTTAGATTAACTTCCCCCAAATCATACAGCATGTCTTTAAAAGCTTTCTTTATAGACTCCTTATAGCAAAGTTTTTGAATCAGCTTCCCTCTAAACCAACATTCGTATCTTAAGCAAATTCTAAAACTCTGATGTAGCTTGAACGATCTTCTAACATTGACATCTAAAGTGAACAGCGGAATTTTGTATAAGAGATAGTCAACCACACCAACTAATACTGCTTCTATATTGTATCATGACGTTTGGTCTTGGTGAATATATGTTCGGGGGTACATGCGAGAAATCAGCAACAAATCTTCTCACGTATGTAGAATACTTCACACAAACCATACTAAGTAAAGTAGTATACACTACTTCCCCCTGGAAGTTGACTTGATTAAATTAAAGTATCAAAGTACATGCATTCCCCCATGATGGTTTCGAACTATCGAAAGCATCATTGATGTGTACGCTCATATACTCGAGAAGTTCTTGTCTTAAGCAAACATCTTGAAAAGTTATGAATGACATTGAAGAACTTTGAAAGATTTTACTTAGACTATGAAGTATCATTGACGTTCTGTATATTCAAATATCCCGTGAGAATTGCTGATTACATCTCAACCTTTAGACTCTCTAGCTAACTTACCAACCTCGTATTCTGTCGGCTATTGTTGTGACTACTTGGTGAAGTAAACCCGATATACCAAACTTGAAAATTAAGTAAAATTCCTCAAATTTGTTACTTAAGCTTGCACTATTGTTTAATAAAATGGTGCAGAAGAAAGTCTCTAAGTACCTTATACATGCCATCAAAAGTATAAGAAGTACAATACCTTGATGTGTGTTTTCACAAGCTTTAAATTTATAATAACTAGAAATACCGATTTTTACTAAAAACACAACATTCGGGAAGTATACCCGTTCATGTATAGTATAGCTTTAGGTAAGTCCAGGTAGTTCCACGGGATTTGTAGCAAAGCTAATTGATTGTCACAAGTCAAATAGCCTAAATGTGTGTATATATCAAGCAAGATACCAAGCATAAAATATATAGATTTTGCAAACTTTATATAATCAAATCATGCAAGTCATGAATAACGGTGTGGCACCCCGTAAGAATTTATATTTCTCTTTTCGTTGAGT
The DNA here is from genome assembly GCA_026074375.1 of Tanacetum coccineum. NCBI lineage: Eukaryota > Viridiplantae > Streptophyta > Magnoliopsida > Asterales > Asteraceae > Tanacetum > Tanacetum coccineum. Next base: position 34,624 of record BQNB010051450.1, on the reverse strand, counting down.
AAAAGATATGTACTGCAAGTTTGCGAATTTCACCATTAATCTCAATGATAAGTCATTTTATGATCGTCATGCACTACTCCTTGTCATGAAAATTTAATTAGCACGCGAATATCACCAATGTTGCTCTTGTGTCTAAAAGGATATTTTAGAACGTGTAGCGATAAAAACCATTGTACCCGGCTTATTTATCATACTCGGACTATTAAACAAAACATCAATCCGTTTATCAATTGCTATACCCGGTCCAACTATCATAGCCCAATTGACCATAAAACTCGGCCCACTCAACAAGCAATATACCCGGGTCCAAGTAATGAAATTGAGAGATATAAGGTATCAAATCCCTATTCTCCCTCATTTCTTAACCCTAACCCTAAATCATAATAACACACCACCCCATCCCTTTCCTTTATCCTAAAGAAATAGATCTTCACCGGTCATCCATGTCTCTTTATTCATAAATCCAAATATAACACCAATCATACACCCTAATCGAAGTCGATTAATAGAAATCCCATACCCAAGAGAAGATCATTATATCATTCGACTATGACACAGTCCATAGTAGAAGAACAAGTGTTTCGGCTTCAAGATCATGATAATGGTCTCGGGTAGGTTTGTTTGCATTTACATTTTGAAACTAAACAAAGAAAAAAAAACGATACTTGTTATACATATTTCTTTATATTTGGACATAACAAGAGAGGGTTTTGTGATCTTCCACAGATCGATGATGATAATTCATTTCGTGTGTTTGATCTTTTGGGGATCTTGATTTCATTGAAGCACACTAATCGAAATGAATCTGAGATCAATTGTTATTAAATTATGATCGAGTCTTGATGAGTTATAGAGATGAGTTGTGGGATTGGATTTGTATTGTGTTGTGACGTTGATGTTGGCTGTGGATGTGGATGATGATATTGTTGTTGTTTAGCTGCTGTTGTTGTTGGTTGTTGTCATTGTGGTTTAATTTGAGTCGTGTGGTTTAAATCTTGTTAAATCTGTCTGTTCAATATCTTTCATCAGATCTGTTGACTTTTCTTGACCTGACTCATTGAGTTTGACCGGGTCAACTCGGTAAACACCGAGTTAACTCGGTTTGGTTGTGGGTAGCAAAACGCAACCAAGCAAATCGCAACCCTTTTCTTGCTAGTCAAAACGCAGTCTGGTGTCTTAGAAAAAACGCAATGATTTGTAGAAATTTGGGTAGCATGACATTTAGATTTGCTATATAAATGGTCTTTAATTATCAAAACGCAATGGCAAAACGCAGTGTTGAATCGACGTTGACCAGTCAAAACGCAATGTCACTTGCGTTGACCAGTCAAAACGCAATTAACGTTTCTGTTTTTTTTCATCAAAACGCAACCATGAAAAAATATAAACCCAGATCGTTATAAACTATAAACTTAGTCATGTTAAGCAACATCAAAAGTAAACAGGAGATGTAAAACATAAACATTATCAACATATATCAATTTCGTGATTGATTCTTAGAAGGAGAAGAACACTTGTACCACGAAACTCATTCTGGTAAAAAACAGATTACAAACATGAACAAACAATCTTGAAAACCAGCCAACAAGCAACCTGATAACCGAGATGAACAGTACTTGACAGAACGTGAATATAACATGAACATAACAACTAAACAAATGCAACGACACACCCCTGAAAGCTCTGAGATGCAATTAGTTATGAAATAAGAAACACTAGCTAACAAAAAGATCCGGAGGGTCGGGGGGTGATTGGGAACAATGTTTACCCTATTATTTAGTGAGAAAAAGAAGATGTGGTGTTTCTAGAGAGAAGAAACACACACACCATGTTGACAAGAAAAAATGATTCTCTAGTCAATGGTGGGTTGAACCGCCAGTGAATAGGCGGTCCCAGGCCGGGGTCAGGTGCGAGTACAAAGGGCCGGGTTGTGGGTCAGCGGTCGCCAAACGAGGCATGCCACGTGGCAGCTGACGTGGCACCACGTGGCTGCTGACGTGGCGTGGAGGGGAGAATAACCCTCCTGCAGAATTGAACCCTCGACCTCTTGGGTAGAAGCCAATGAATCTAGCTGTTAGGCTAGAGCGTGGTTCTAATTATTATATGCCAATTTTATTATATAACCCTTAATTAATATGGACCAGGTTTATTATTACTAAAGGTTCAAACAGGGACGAAAAAGATTCAAAATAAAAATTCCAAAGGAATAGAGGCCGGTACCGGTTGGACCGTAATTTCGTGCACTTCTAATGGTGTGATCGAGGAATATTAACGACTTTGTTAGAGCCTCGATAAACGTAAAAACGTCGTCGAAAGTCACCCAAAAATTACGTATTGCTTGGTTTTTCAATCATTGATCCGCAATACATGAAAACACAATCAAAACATATTTTTCATTAATATTAAGCATATTCGATGTTTTTAAAATCAATTAATAGTGGTTTTTATGGGGTTACAAAGAAGTGTGTTTTAGCACACATCAATGCAGCGTTCCTCTAAATCTTTCATAGCAAAACATATCTTCTAAGATAGGAATTTTACATCTTAGTAAAATTGGAATATAGTTTCCCCTCGATAAAAATATGTCATCGACATACAAGATTAGGAAAGTGACATAACTCCCACTAGCTTTTACATATACACATGGCTCATCACGATTTTGACTGAATCCAAATTTCTTAATTTCATCATCAAATCATTTATTTCATTGCCTAGATGCTTGCTTAAGTCCATAAATGGAACGTTTGAGCTTGCATACTCGGTTAGGATATTTTTGATTGAAAAACCTTCAGGTTGCTCCATGTATACCTCTTCATTAAAATATCTATTGAGGAAGGCAGTTTTGACATCCATTTGCCAAATCTCAGTCATAAAACACAGTTATGGCTATAATAACCTAATACTCTAATGTCTGCAATGGGAGATAAGGTCTCTTCATAATAATCCGTGTGTATGAGTGAAGCCCTTTCGCTACTAGAGCGAGCTTATATAGTGTGTACTAGGCTCATCCATGTCAGTCTTCCTTTTGAAGAGCCATTTGTGACCAATGGTTTTTCCTTTAGGAGGAAGAACAACTAACTCTGGGACTTTGTTGTCTCTCATGGATTGCATCTCCACATTCATATCATTAAGCCATTTGTCAGATTTAGGATCTAACAATGCGGCTTTTTAGTTAGCAGGTTCACCGAGATCTCCTAACTTATGTTCCTCAGCATTGACGTATAAACACAATTTATCTGTGGGTGACGATTCCCTTGTGACCATAATGAAATGGGTATTGAATATCAACTTTGTATGGTTCATCAAATTTATTTGATCATCCTCTTCATATTAAGTTAGTGGTCTATAGAAGGAGCAAATCTTCTTTCTTGAATAATTTCAAGAATCTTCTAGACTCGCCACTTGCTTCTTGAGCTATAGGGACTATTCTCAAGGATTTTATCATTCCAAGCAACAAGACTTTATTTCTCGGGTGGGTAGCTAGAAGAGATATCCATCATTTCCTTTGGGTATCCTACAAAGATACACTTAATAGATTGGGTTCCAGTTTGTCAGGTTTGGTAAGTGTAATCACGCTGTGAACAAGGTGCCTCAACACCCATACTTTAAGTAAAGACCACTTAGGGGCTTACCATGCCAACTTCGTATGGTGTCTTTTCAACCTTTTTAGTTGGAAACATGTGAGAAAATGCGTGCATCAGACTCAAAGGACAGTAATCCCAAAAGGACTTTGGAAGAGTGGTTTGACTCATCATGGAGCGAACCATATCTAGTAGTGTTCTATTTCTCCTCTCCGACACACCATTATGTTGTGGCGTGTAAGGAGGAGTTCGATGGGAAATAATCCCATGCTCTTTTAGATGATCCAAAAACTCTTGACTCATATATTTACCTCCACGATCAGAACATAGTAACTTAATGATCTTACTGAGTTGGTTTTCTACTTCCTTTTGAAACACTTTAAAAGTTTCAAACACTTCATGTTTATGTTTAAGCAAGTAAACATAACCATAACGACTAAAGTCGTCAGTAAAGTGACAAAGTAGCTAGCTCCTTGTCTTGATATAATCTTAAATGGACCACATACATCGGTGTAGATTGGTCCAAGTAGATCTTTATCCCTTTCCACTTGATGTGAATAAGGTTTTCTTGCCATCTTTCAACATACAGGGGGGGGGGGGGGGGGGGGGGTAACACAAAAGGATATACTTTTCAAAAGACTGTAATGTCAGTTAAAATAGAGAAGTCCTCTTGTTTGCAACCTTCTCCTATTCGTTTTCTAGTTAATGTGTCCAAACGACAATGCCACAGTTGGGGCGGGGAGAGAGCAAAGTCAAGATAAGCTAGGCTCTTTTATTGTTTAACAGCATACATATAGCTATCAATTTGAATTAGAAAGAAGACAAACATTTCATAAAGATACCCCCCCATCCCGTGAGATAGCATTAAAATAAATCAAATTATTCCTAGAAACAGAAATTGAATTATCATTCTCAAAGCGGTTAACAAAACCATCCTTATATAAACATGAAACTAAAATGATCCCTTGTAATAGGAGTGAGCATAATGACAATTGTGTAAAATTAAAACTAGTCCACTAGGGAGACACAAGTGAAATTCTCTAATAGCTTTAACTGTTGCACGATGACCATCGCCCACGTACAAACTTAAAGCTCCTGGCTTCAGTTTTCTACTTCCCCTGAGACCCTAAGTAGTTATACAGATATGAGTACCACACCCATATTTTAAACTCATGGATGTACTAGCAAAAGAATAGAGTTCTATGTGAAAATACCTGGAATTGCTAGCTCCTTAATAGCTTCTTGATTTTTCATCACTGCCGAGATAAACGTACTATTCGTTCTCCAATGACCGACATTCACCACATTGGAGGCAGATTGATTCCTTTGTTGATATCCTCCTTGGGTGTTGGAGGATCTTTGGTGTTTGGTAGTAAGGGAATGCACAGGCACAAGTGCAATAGCCCCACTTTGCTTGTCTTTCCCTGATTCCCCTTAGTAAGTCATATGCGATTTCCCTTTTTTGGGTTTTTTCTAATCCTTGCCTGCTCTATAGCAAGAAGAGCAGGAGCAGGCCTCTATTTAGAGTGAAGAGTATGCTCATGTAGCTTCAGTATAGCAGCACTCAGGTCATTGACCTTACCCATTTATGCATGTTGATTATATTTTGCACAAAACCATCATATTCCTTTCTCAAAGAGACCAAGATAAGGCTTACAGAAAGGTTTTGGAGTCATGGCATGACCGAGACATTCCAAGTTGTCTATATAGCTCTTCATTATAAGAACGTAAGAGCTTATAAACTATCCTCCTTCCTGTTTACAGGCGTGAAATTCTCTCACAGTCTGAAGAAAATCCTGATCTACCTGTTGTGCATACAACATTTTCAGTTCCTTTAGCATATCATATGAACCAAGGTGCTCCAGATTCTTTTGGATTTTTGGGTCCTTGGTCATAAGCATAAGCCCAACAATTTCCTTTGAAGCCTTGACCCAAGCAGTGTGGGTGTTAAGGACATCCAAAGAAGGTATTAGTCGCAGCGTTTGGAACTGCATAGCAAGTAATTGGTGGTCCAAAAGGGTGAATTGTCCTTCACAAGCGAACAATCCGAAGATTGCGATACCATTCCATGAAGTTGATTCCAGTTAATTTTTGTTTTTCAAAAAACGTCCTGAATAACGAATTGTATTTACTACGGTGGTAGTCATCTACATTTAGAAAAAGTTCAAATTTATTAGTATTTTCGATAATTAAATTCTTAATAGAATTAACTACCAAATTAATTTATTAATTAAGACTAAGAAGCCAACACTTGACCTCCCACTTTTTTACCAGAGGACTAACCCGTGATGCAAACCCAGTAGGCAAAGTAGCAGAGCGAGCGTTAATTGCATTTAATGCAACTTTTAGATTTATGAGACTAGTCATAACATTAGTAATCATATAAAAATGTCATGAGCATGTTTAGTTCTCATCTTATACCTCGAGTCTGAGGTCTGACCAGGTAACCCGATTTAAGTCCACCAAGAAGGAACAAGAAAAAATAGTTAGAGGTCTGACCAGTGAACCAAATTTGCCATGGGTTGGAATGACCATAAAGGTCTGACCAAAGAGGCCAAGCCAAATGCACGTGTTCTTGAGTTGGCCTGTATGTACTTAAAATTTTCATATGGGTATTCACAGTAAATAAAGTTAATAACCGTGTACAAAGAAGCATGCAAAACAACTTTGTGGCACTAATTTTAAAACTTATAGTTGACATTGTAGTAATACATTGGCTCACGGTAACTCCAATCGAACCCATAAAAGAATGAAGAACGAGGTCAGCGCAGAAAGCTTAGTAAAAACCTGATTCTTTAGGAAAATCGCCTTAAACACAATCTCTATAGTTTGTTCTACGTGATGAGTCGTACGTCCTAGATAATCCCATAATGCCAGTTTTTAATTAATACTTGAAATTAAGGTTTTCATAGTTTTTAGATGTCTAATTAATTGTTACAAAAATCAAGTTTTCCACGAAACAAATAGCATGTCACAATGAACATGTATTAGGCGTGTAATTAATAGACCGGTTTTAATATCATCTTTCTCTATAAGTATTAGTCATTATTGCATACATATTAGGCATGTAAACAAGTAATCAAGTAAAATATGCACATAAGTAGACAAATACAAAAGATGTCATTAATTAAACAAGTAAACATGTAAAATCCGAGTTCTGAAGCGAGTCTTCCCGAATTGGAGAACCATAAGACCCTCACTAGGTAACCTGCCAGTATTGCCAGGTCATTTACAATACTGATTTAATTCACTATTTATTTTTTTCTCGTACTGCCGTTCACTTTTAATTAATCGATTAGCAAATCGCGATAAGACTGAAAATGCACAACAATGTAAACGGGCATTAAACAATTAAATGTTTACATCAAGCAAGTGTTATATGATTATTATGAGGATAATTAATAACTTTGTTCATCTTATTTTATTTGGCTACGTAAAATGCTTACGTTTCACAATAAAATGCGTTTAGGCATTCCCGGAAGTTCTAAAACCTAACTACGCCTAAACGAATACCCACGATTATACCCAATACTCAAAATAACAAATATAACATCACATATACATACATTATGCCGAAATTTTTGAGGTGAGACCAAGACTTTTCAAGTTAAATAATATCTAGATATTTTAAAGATATTTAAGAAATAAATTCTTACAACTTTACAACTTGTCATGTAAACTTTAACCTAGGGTTAGAAAGTAACCATGGTTAGGTTAGGTAGATATTTTTACTATAAATAGGCATGCATGCATGAGAAATATTTACATACAATTATACTTAACAAAAATTTCATTTTTCTTTCTCTCTTTTGTGCACCAAAACCCACGGCACCATATAGCCTCCAAACAAAATCCATAACTTGATTTTCTAAGATTATACAACCCTATACACAACATACTTAAGGTATTCTAAGAAGGTTTCAAGTGTTGGTTAAGCTTTGAAAGGGATTTAGCAAGTTATTGCAAGATTAGGGTTTTGGAAACCTAATCTAGGGTTATAACGTGAAAGCTAGATTTAATTCTAAACACGGTTTAGCATTCCATTTTACATCCTATAGCATCATCAACTAAGTCTTCAAATCCTTCAAACTTTTTAAATTGTTTGATTTATGTGTTATTATTATTACGGCTCAATCACACGATGGGACTTTTTAAATGTGTAAAATGGATTTTTATTTGAGTTTATCAATTTATACACTTATTCTTATGTCATATGTCCCTATATATAATGGAAAAGTAAAAATAAAAGTATGTTAACCTATGGATTAAGTTATAAACGATGTTTAGGTAAAAAATGAGGGTTTATAAGGTTCATAAACTTCTACATGTGAAAATAATGAAAGTAAAAGTGTTAACATTAGTTACAATGAAATTATAAGGACTAGGTATGATATTGAACCTTTATTATAAGTACCGACATAAGTAAAATATGTTTTTGAGAGTTTTTAAGTAAACTACTAAGTTTAATAAACATAAAAACAAGGTTTTTATAAAGTTATACACTAAAACATAGGGGCTGTTTAATTCAAAACTTAGGCAGTGGAGCTTTGAATATTTAGAGTTATAATACGCCTCTTATGATTCCATATTGATAATAAACTCGAAAAACCGATCTATAACGAAAAAGATACTCTAAAAAACGAGTTGACGACTAAGAAATACGTTATAAAAAACTAGTTTTATAAAAGTGACGATTCAATACAGCAATTTTGATTTTAAAACACTAAAATATGATATAACGTATTGAATACAGATCGTACACGCAAGAATCGTTAAGGAACGGAAACTATAACGAGAAAATGACGACATTTCGATAATTGTAAAGTTATAAAAGGTAAATTTTATAAACTATGAACAGTAAAAATCACTATTCACCAGTGGACAACTTTGTAAAATATTATAAATCTTTTAATAACGAGAACGTACTCGAAGGAATCACTAAAATCGGAGTTAAAACGAATAAGTTATCGCGATTACGAGTTTACGCTAATTAAAACGACAAACGAGCTGTTGTGAACAGTAATTTTACTATTCATCGCAGAATCTTAAAAACTTGAAAATGTAATATTTTGATCGCTCGTCTTACTACGAAGACGTGGACGTAAGAAACGCGAGCAACGGGCTTAAAACGACCAAATTAGGTCATTTTTACGAAAAGTATATTTATAAACGTTTTCACTTTATAAATATTATTTTACTAAAACGATTAGTCGGTGATTATGCTATATAGAATATTGAGTGGTTATCAAAGTGCTATATTACTAGGGAGTTTCATAATGAGGCCTCTTCGGATGGCGTATCGACGATGTTGTTGGATTTACGATTTAAAGTATCCTAACTCCTCGAACGTCATGTCATGACCTCTTTAATTATGATAGCCCGAACGATAGCACGACGTAACTACTATAAGATTATATTGAATGTTATAAATTGAAGTACTCGGTACTTATACGACCTTAATTTAAATAGGTTGCATCAAACGTTTTGCGTGACATTTTATCTGTGATTATTGGACTATCAGTACTCAAGGTGAGTTCATAGCCCCCTTTTTACTACTTAATTGTTTTACAAACTCTAAGGGGTGAATTACATTGCTTATTTTACTATTGGACACAAGTGTTTTTCTAAGTGTTTTCAAAGTGTTTTAAACTGTATGCTATCCAGATTACTGCCTGAATATTATTGCCTAAGTTACCACTATTGCCAATTAAGTCCCTACTATATCATGAACCGTCAATTGCTATTGTAGTGAGCGCGAGTGTTGTGGATAGATCTATCGGGACTGACAATCCCCACCTGGAATTTCTGGTCACAAGTTGACCATGGTGCATTTAACATTGAGAATACTTTTAGGTTGTTGGCAAGCATCCTATACATTTGGGGCACAAACTAGTTAAGGCTTCGGGTTCATGAGCTTAGTGCAATAATAAACGTTTTGGACTACTAAATGTGTTTTAGAGTCTATTATTACATCGATCTTGTGGTCCACCAATTTACCAACAAACCTATGATTTCACTCAACCTTTGTGTTGACTTTTAGCATGTAAATTTCAGGTCCTAGGGTATGAAGACTGAAGGGGAGCCGTGGCGGATATCAATGAAGATGGATTCTGTGTTTTATCTAAATTATATGCAACTTTTGTCTTTCATAAAAACTTAAGTCATCTTTTGAGATTTTGTTTAAATGTATGTTGGATGTTTATGACATCAAAAACTTATGGGACCTAATGTATTAACTCTGATATTTTGCTATAAATGAAATATTATCTTAAAATGTCCATTTTTGGTCATTTCCTATATCTTGTTTGTTGTACTTGAAGTAGCACCCCAATGTTACTATTCCGCTGCTACCTGATTTTGGGGGTTGTTACAAGTTTGACGATATCTGATTGCGCACGCCGGAAGATTTAAAGACTGTCGTTACATTTTGATTAAATGTTTTCAAATTACAACTGTTGTAGGTATTGGTGAAACAACATGTATGATGCGGACAACGAAGTTACCAACGGAATGAACCACTTTGGCAAAGTTGTCATTCAGGTGACGTGAAAACAAGTTGTCATTGAGCCTGATCTACAAACTTATTTACTTAATTAGGAGTTTATGTAAACAAAAGCTTTACGGCTGAAAGAACATGCATATCTTGAAGTAAACGATCATAACTGTTTAGACAATTTTCTAATCGTGCGCTTTGCAGAAAAGGAACGAGAGTTGAAGTGGAGCTCTACACCTTAGCAGTATAGTAAATGAATGTTATGTCATGGTGTTTACAATTTGATATTGTTGATTTTTAAATTGTTATAGTATAGTGTAAACTAATTGATTCTTTAACAAACGTTAAAAATTTCTTGAGCGTTCGTTTTACGACAACTTGAATTGAGTGTGTTTATATAAGTACCACTAGAAATGCATACTAAATATTTTGCAAGTTTGCAACGATATATTTGGAATTGGAATGAACAATGATGGAATAAGTTATCAACTTCAGGTATTATGATTATTAGTTTGTACTACTTCGAGAATGCAATGACGCAACATAATAAATTACATTCATATACACTTTCTAATTGTGTCATTAGCCAAAAGATTATGTATTACATGCAAGTTAATTTTTTCCCTCATTCACCTTATCTTTATGTTTTACAAGCAACTTATTATTGGCTGCCCGTGATTTATCACGGGTTTATAAGATAGTTTCATCTATATTCACATTAGCCTTTAAGTTATTTATATATACTAGAAATATATATGTTCACAAAGACATAAAAATCTCGATAAAAACTCAAGTTCAAGCTCGGCTCATTATGTGTTTCAAGCTTATTTATTGGGCTCGAGCTCGAGTTCTGGCTCGATAATCGCTCGAGCTTGATCGAGTCAAGCTTAAACACAAACTCGAGTTGCTTGATAAAAATGTAGCTCGTTTGCAACCTTACTTATTTGTTTTGTTTTTCATTTGTTGGATATATAAAAATAAACGTCACGTTAGTCTATCACTTCTTTATCAAATTTATCATTAAACATTCGTAGTAATAACACCATCAAATCAACCTTAAAATTAACATCACCACTCGGTTGTTCATAACGCGTAAGGAGGATGCGCACTCTCCTCTCTTGTTACGTATGGTCTAACGTTATTTATCACTTATGTTATAAAAAATAAAAATTGAAAACCATCTAAAACCAAGGTTTGTTACAAATGTTGTGTAGCTGTGAATAATTTAAAATCAACATAATTTTGGGTTACCGAAATCTATGTGTATTTAAGCAATCATGCTGTCAAATCAACGCCAAAACACACATAGAAGCAAAAATAACTCGCAAACGAACTTGTATAATTTTGGAGTTCTCAACTTATCACAAGCCAACACCGCTTGGTTCGTGTGATAAGAATACACGAATCTATCGTTATTAGGGATTGATTAGATCATGAAATTCTAGACATCGTAGTTGTGTTTCTTAAAATGAAGCCATTGTATGTTGAAAGTTATGCTTGTTAGGAATAATATTACAACAATATCGAAGATTACAATAAACGTGATTGAGGCCTGCAAATCGGAGTGTCTCAATATATAATTTCATCCGTACAACGTTTGTTTTAAGGATACAACAATCAATTCAAGAAAAATTTGAATCTATCGAATCTAATATTGCTTCATGATGGATTTGGAGAGTATTTTATGTGTATGTGATTATCAAAACACTAGAATGATGACAATATATATAGGGAGACTCGTGACTCTTCAAATAGTCACATTGTTTCATGAAAATATGCTATTAGTGACGATTCAACAATGACTTAGTGACAGAAAAACCCGTCGCTAACTGATACATCTTCAAACACTCGCGTTGATTCACTCAATGACACCTTTTCAACACATATAACTGGCACCATTGCGATTAGGCGCGTCTTTACAATGTAATGGTTCATTAGCAATGGTTTTGTGACAGAAAAATTGTCACTAATATCCACTCATGTTCCAATAATACCCCACATTTTCTATTCAAACACCAATAATACCCCACATTTGAATAGAACATAAGATAATTTAAAGTTACTTATTATTCTATTTCCATCATATGTAATATGACATGCATTAGATTATGTGTCTTTTGGACTTGAACCTATCATAGTGAGTACTTATCGGATCTACTTTGTGGGTAGTGAACATGAGTCTTGAACTAGCCACGTTGTATAGTAAATCGAGACAATGAGTATCACACATATCATATTATGTAATAACAGATTCTTACCGTTGTGTTCATTTCAGTCGTGCATATCCTTATTCATGAGAATTTTATAGAACTTAGCCATCTGGTTCCCAAAGATGCGACCACACATCAATCTCGTATAGGTAATGCCAATCAAGAATATTTCATAGTATTCCACTTTAAAAGCCATTAGCATTATTAAGAATTAAAATTCAGCCCTTAATCATCAACGGATAAACACACAAAAATTCATCTTAAGAATAGGCATACTTGTGTGTTAGTACTTTTTGAGCTTTACTCAACTAGTTTTTCTATTGAACCTAAACCATGGGATCTCCAATTTTGCTAGGTTAGGTTTCCGCCGAGTAGTCACTCATTGTATTGGCTTTAAGCACATACCTCTCGATGTAAATATGACTTGTTCTTTACAAATGCCTTTTGTCAAAGGATCAACTCGTAGTCGATAGAAATGAATCCATTTCTTAACAAGTCCTTTATCGTATTGTGGTGACGTCTTATATGTCTTGACTTGCCGTTATAGATGTGATTCTTTGCTCTGGTAAGAGCAACTATACTATCACAATGTATACACACAGCTATCATAGGTTTTGGCCATAAAGGAATACCCTCTAGAAAGCTTTTAAGCCATTCAATTTTTTTAGCGGCTTTGTCTAAAGCTACAAATTCTGCTTCCATATTTGATCTGGTATTCACAATTTGTTTAGATGATTTCCATGATACATCAGCCCCTCCAAGTGTAAATACATAACCACTTGTGGACTTTCCTTCATTATGGTTGGAAATCCAAGTGGCATCACAAAATCCTTCTAACACAGGAGGATATTTAATGTAAGGTAACCCATGAGCCGTTGTATGCTTAGGATATTGAAGCACCCTAACTAGTGCATCCTAATAATGTCTACCAGGGTTATGTGAGTATCAACTAAGTCTACTTACACTATATGCCAAATATGGTCGTGTATAATTCATTATATACATCAAGCTTCCTAGAACTTGTGTATATTGTAACCGAGATACACTTTGTCCTTTGTTATTCTTTTGTTGAAACTTAGGATCAAAGGGAGTTACAACTTGTCTATCATCATAGTGCCCAAGTTTTTTAAGGGTCTTCTCAATGTAATGAGATTGGTTAAGGATTTATCCATTAGAATTCTTTTGAATTCTAATACCAAGAATGACATCAACTTCTCCCATGTCTTTCATATCAAATGAAGAATGAAGCATTTTCTTAGTTTGGTTAATGACATCCATATTTGTTCTCATAATCAGCATACCATCTACGTATAAACAAATAATGACAAATGCATTTTTGTATTGTTTAATATAAACATATTTATCAAATTTGTTTATTTGAAATTCTTTTCATAAGAGAGTGTTATCAAACTTTTCATGCCATTACTTTGCAGCTTGTTTAAGGCCGTAAAGAGATTTAACCAATTTACAAACCTTATGCTCTTGACCTTTAACAACAAACCCCTTGGGTTTTTGCATATAGGTTTCTTCATCTAATTCACCATTTAAGAACGCAGTCTTCATATTCATTTGATGTATAATCAGTTTGTGAATAGTTGCTATAGCAATCAATGTTCTTATAGAGGTTATCCTTGTAACCGGTGAATAAGTATTAGAGAAATCTTGACCTTCTTTTTGACGGTATCCTTTCGCTGCTAAACGAGCCTTATACTTCCCTATGGTACTACCAGGTCTTAGTTTCTTTTTGAAGATCCACTTATGGCCTATTGGTTTATGTCCCGAAGGTAGATCAACCAATTTCTATGTATTGCTATGTACAGATGAGTCTATTTCACTATGAATAGCCTTATTCCAATAAGGTGCTTTTGATGATTCCATAACAGCCTTATATGTTTGTGGTTATTCATTAACGCTATACGTCATATAATCAGGTCCAAAGTCTTTATTGATGTTTGCACGCTTACTTCTTCTTGGTTCAACATTCTCTTGTAGAACCTCCAAAGCATTGTCCCTTTGATCTTGAGACTACTGATCATCTAATACTCTTTTCATTGGATTTAAGATTTGTTTATATTAATCCTTATAAGGAAAGGTATTTTCAAATAATTTTGCTTAAGCAGATTCAATAATTGTGTTGTTTCTTATGTCCTCTACATTGGATTTGTAAACCAAGAACCTATAAGCAACACTATTCTTTGTTGGACCAAAATAAACACAATTAACAATTTTAGGTACAAGTTTGGTTTTCTTTGGTAAAGGTATTTGAACCTTTTCCAAACAAACCCACACTTTCATCCTTTTATAAGAAGGTTGCTTTTCTTTCCATAACTGATATGGAGGTTTGTCACTCTTCTTATGAGGAATTTTATTCAATATTGTGTTTGCAGCAAGACATGCTTCACCTCAAAGACTATGAGGAGCCCCTGAAGTAATTAACATTGAATTGATCATGTTCTTCAATGGTTTATTCTTACATTCAACCACTCTATTTTGTTGTGGAGTGTATGAGGTTGTTCTTTGGTGTACAATACCAAAAGTAGAACAAAATACAGAGAAGTCATTGGATTCATATTCTCCTCCTTTATCAGACCTTAGAATTTTGATCTTTTTGTTTAGTTGATTTTCAACTTCTGCTTTATATGTCTTAAGCATATTCAAAGCTTCATATTTGGTATTTATTAAGTACACATAACAAAATTTACCGCAATCATCAATGAAAGTAATATAATAATTCTTTCCTCCTCTTGATGGAGTTGCTTTGAAATCACATAAATCGGTATGTATTAAACCAAGTATTTCAATTGATTTTTCTACAGATTTATATGAATGACTTGTGAATTTAGATTCCACACAAATTTCACACTTGGATATTTTATCCTTAGAACATTTAGGCAACATGCCTTAGTTTATCATTCTTTGCAAAGAACGAAAACTAACATGACCTAATCTAGAATGCCATAAGAAAGAAGGATCAATCATGTACACTGAAGGGGTGCTAGTGCCCGCGTTATTATAATTAATAACATTGTCATCAGTTACAACACTTAGTTTGAAGAGTCCCTCATCGAGGTAACCCTTTCTAACATACATACCACCTTTAGTGATTACAAACTTGTTTGATTCAAATACAAGTTTAAATCCCTTATTACTAAGAATAGGGCCATAAATTAGATTCTTGGTGATGTTTGGCACATGCAACACGTTTGAGAGTACAAGACCCTTTCCAAAAGTCAACTTTAGTATGACTTTCCCTTTTCCTTCAATCTTTGAAGCGGTTCCGTTCCCCATGAACCATTGGTTCTGGTTCATTCAACTGTTGGTAAGATACAAACATCCTCCTTGAATTACAGATGTGCTTTGTGGCACCTGTATCAAACCAACAATCAACAACATTAATGGTTAAAAAGGATTCAATAACTCTAGCAAATTCTTTTGGAGATTCCACATAGTTTGCTTGATTGGAATTTACTCTAGAATTTATGCATCCATACTCTTTCTTGTGGCGACAATCCTTAGCTTTGTGCCCAGGTTTCCCACAAACCCAACAATGATAGACTTTCTTAAAGTTGTATTTATTTTGTTGAGTGCAATCCTTCTTTCCATCCTTAGAATGTTTTTGTCCAGAACCACCACCATTTTTGCCTTTGTTTTTGTGGTTGGACTTTGATTTGGAAGAGCTTTCTCCAACCATGTTTGCATTTGGTTCTATTGAATTTGCATCAGCCTTTTCATTCGTCATGTTATCTTCCTCAACACGAATTTTGAGAACAAGTTGCTCAAAACTCATATCATCAGTTAAGTGTTTAAGATATAACTTAAAATTTTTCCAGGATTAGGGCAATTTTTCAATAATAGGACCAACAAGAAAGTTAGAGTTTATACTCATGCCATCTACTTCCATTTCATGGAAGATGATTTGGAGTTCTTCCACTTGTTTCACAACAGGCTTTGCATCATTCATCTTGAAATTTAAGAATTTTCCAACAACAAATTTCTTAGAACCTACAACCTGAGTCATGTATTTCTTTTCCAATGATTCCCAAATCTCCCTTGCAGTTAAAAATGTTGAATAAATATCATACAGGGAATCATCCAAAGCATTCAGAATATAATTTCTGTAATTACATTCATTATGATTCCATTGAGAGACGGCCTTTTCATAGTCTGCCACTTGTGCCTTAGTAGGAACATTTTCTCCATCCATCATATACGGATCTTTTGGTTCAGGATCCGTAAGAACATACGACACATGCAATGATGTCAAGTAAACCAACATCTTTTGTTGCCAACGACGAAAATCAGACCCTTTAAACTTTTCATGTTTTTCAACATGAGATTTTAATATTGTTTGATCTATCTTGAAAATTTTTGTTTTAGATTGTTAGGAATAATATAACAACAATATCGAAGATTACAATAAACGTGATTGAGGTCTGCAAATCACAGTGTCCTAAAACAGAATTTCGTCCGTACAACGTCTGTTTTGAGGATACAATAATCAATTCAAGAAAACTTGAATCTATATAATCTAAAATTGCTTCATGATAGATTTGGAGAGTACTTTATGTGTATTTGATTATCAAAATGTTGGAATGATGACAATGTATATAGGGAGACTCGTGACTCTTCAAATAGACACATTGTTTCATGAAAAGATGTTATTAGTAACGATTCAGTGACGATTTAGTGATAGAAAAAATCGTCGCTCACTGATACATCTTCAAACAATCGCGTTGGTTCACCTAATGACACATTTTCAACACATATAACTGCCACCATTGCGATTAGGCGCGTCTTTACAATGTAATGGTTCACTAGCAACGGTTTTATGACAGAAAACTGTCGCTAATATCCATTCATGTTCTAATAATACCGCATATTTTCTATTCAAACACCAATAATACCCCACATTTGAATAGAAAATACAATAATTTAGGAGTTTTCAACTTATCACAAGCCAACACCGCTTGGTTCACATGATAAGAATATGCGAGTCTATCGTTATTAAGGATTGATTAGATCATGAAATTATGGACATCATAGGTGTGTTTCTTAAAATGAAGCCATTGTATGTTGAAATTTACGCTTTAAGGTGATGCCATAACTTGTTAAAGTGAATGTTAAGTGGATTATCAAGAGGCAAGAAGTATTACTACACATACTATAAAAAATCTACATAGAGCTAAATACGTAGCCCATATTGTTTTGATGTTAAACATATTAGTTACTCTAATTAAAAATGCATGTGTACTGATACGCCTGGGCCTGAGCCCATGGCTAAACTACGGCCCAAAAGGGTCACGTCCAAGCCCGTATGGCATAAAGATTTGTCATATAAAATCTATCTTTATTTAAGTGTCATTGTTTAGAAATGTCTTCGTATTTATTTAGGAAAGTTAATCAACTCCGTGTTTATCTAGGAAAGTCAATAACTCCGTGTTTGACTAGTAAAGTCTTCGTGTTTATCTTGTGGTTATTCGGGTATAAATACCTGATGACATCAAATAACGTCACTTTTATAGCATCATTTTATTCCATGTAATTAACCCATTTTGTATAATTATTGCAAAGAATTGTTACTTAATCGTTTGTATTTGAGAATTGTAGTAATTATGGAGTACTTGGTGAAGATGAACTAAAAAACACGCATTCTGAAGCTTAAACGAAGAAAAATAAAGAAAATTGTCTCTAACATCCTATACACCGTATCCATCAAGGAAGATACGGTGTATCTATGCCTACACTTCATTAAAGACCACGAAGGAACATTGATCAATACGCCGTATCTAGAAGAAGTCTATACGCCGTATTCAAGATATAGAAGATGAATATCCTGGAAGATATCGAACGTGGTCCCAACTCCAAAAAACCCCCCGATACGGCGTATCCAAGACACTCGATACGCCGTATCGACCAATTTTTAAAGTCTATAAATACCAAACCCTAAATACGACTTTAGATATGCTCTTAACCACAAAGATCGATTTTCAAAAGACAAAAGAAGCCAAGAAGGTGCAGCAACATGCTTCAATCCACAGGGAAACCCTTGTAATTCATATACTCTTGATAATCGTTCAATCTTTGGTATCATTCGTTTAACTCGGTTAGTTTACCTTGTTTGATTTAATTATTATGTTTGTATTCATCACAATGGTTATTGGTTGATACCTTTAGGTATTAGCCATATTTATGAAGATTTCAATATTTGGTTTGTTTATCTCGATTGCTTAATTTATCGTTGGTTATTGATTATGTTTATCACATGATACTCGTTTATGTGCTTTAATATGCGTTTAATCAATATCCAAGGATATCGCCTCTAGCTTAACTAGATATCAGACAGTTCTCGCATAGTAATTTATATAGGTGGAATTAATAAGATCACAAATAAAGTCTAGCTAATTCTGTGTCTAAGAATATCGCTTGTAGCTTAACTACATATCGGATAGTGCCTTCGGTTTAGTGAACAAGTTAGATTATAGCAGGTGACCTAGAATGATTGATTGAAGCAATCTTATACACGTAACTATCAAATATAATATGATAGAAAATTACCAAATTACCCTTGAGGACAAAGGTAAAAAGAAAAATCTTCACAAATATATATAATATAATACGTATATTAACCGGGAAGTATGATTCCTGGGTCGTTATTCCCCAACGATTTATGAAATTGAAACCACGTTCTTGTTTGGACAATGATTTGAATTGATTCGAAGTTTGATTTGATTATCTATTTCTACAAATTTTAAGAAAAAGTAAATTATTTATTTATTATTTTTGTATTTATCATGAATTAAAAACTAATTAAATGAATTAAAATCCTAGAAAATAGCAAATTAATTCCTAAAAATTCTAAAAAAATGATTTTTAAACTTTAGAAAAATCTATGAAATGATAAAAACTTAGAAACTATTCTTAACTATTTTTAAATTTAAAATCCTATTTTTAAAACCTAAATTAAATAAAATTAAAAGTGAAATAAAAAATCTAAAAATGATAAATGTGGATTTCATGCATGTAAACCTTAAACTAATTATTTAAAACTAAAAAACTATATTTTTTTGTATTTTAAAAAAAAGTATATTTCTATTTTTTATTTTTTTTCTAAAAAAATGAAACTACGAAAAAATTATAAAAAATTAAAGGAAGATCAGGAAAAATCAACAAAAGTTCCTAAATCAAACAAGGTTATAAGGAAAAAATAAGAAAACACTGTCTCAAGTTATCTATTAAAGCTGATGAAAAAGTCTAGTAAAGCCACGGCTTATCTTATGACTAAGGGCTCATAAAAGATGTTAAAGTTGAATATGCATACAAAGCCCAACGGATGAGCTATTGTAGCACACTTGGTAAGACTATGGGTTTGTGAAGCCAAGGTCGTGGGTTCGAGTCCCAGGCCTTGGTTTTTGCTATTTTTTTATTTTTGAAAAGCTAAAAAGCAAAAATGAAGAAAAGCTAGGAATAAGCTACTTTTGTGAAAACAAAACTTTTGAACACTGAAAAATAAGCTAAAAGTAAACTGAAAAGCTTGACAGATTAACTAACTTAATATTTTTGGCTTTTATCAATTTTTAGAACTCAAAAACTAACAATAAGCTACACTAATGAACTATAAGCTTATTAACTACTTAAGTCTATCCTAATAAGCTGAAAAAGAAAGAAATGAGCACAAATAGATAAGCCATAAGCTAGATTATCACAATAAGCACTTAATGAAACTATGGAACCAATCAGTCCCTAAGGGCTACTTAGAGCTTAAAATTAGGCTAGCAAATGAGCTTTTTAAGAAGTAAAACTTGCTTTTTCAGATAGCTTAACTCAAAGACTATATGAAAATGCTTTTTGAAAAGACTTTGGAAAACTATAGCTTATTGAAAAAGCTTAACAAAACAGACAGTTTACTCAGCTTTTGCTGAGTTTGGTTTTGGAAAATGAAAAGACAAAATGCTTATTTAAAAGCTAAAAACAAATGACAAGTTAAGCTAGATTTTGAAAACTAAATCTAAACTAATGAAATATGACCTATAAGCTACTTATAATCTGAAAATCAAAAGCTAAATGCTATTTTAACCCACTGAAAATGAAGCTAGAAATTGGCTTTTTTTTACTGATCTACTGCTGATGCACTTGACAATTTTGAGATATAAACTTAAATCGCAAATGACAAGACTAAGTAAAAATGTTTCTACTACATATTAAAAACTCAAGAATAACTCTAAATGATATAAAAAGCACCTCAACACAAAACTTATTAAAAGAGCTAATGACTTAACTAAATTTAACATAATCAATCCTAAGCTTTGAGTAAACCTTGAAAACCAAATGCAGCTTTTAAAAACTACTTGAAACTGACATAATGTCTTAAATTGAACTAATCAAATTGAGCTAAAAGCATAAAAGGCCACTAGGCAGTACTAACTAATGTTAGTACTGCTTGTGCCAAACACCCCCTTAGAACACCAATTTTCATTTTTAAACTAAGAAATGATAAAATAAGCTAAAAGAGATGACAATAATGCAAACTAAATTCTAATAAGCTAAGTTCAATAAGAAATAAGCACTAGTACTGAATGAAATAAGCTAAACACTTTTGAGCTGTATTTTTGGCTTTTTAATGACAAAATTAAAGTAAATTTATATGAAAACTTAAGACAAATTAATAGAAACTAGGATTAAGATGATGAAGCTATTAAAAGACTAAATGAGCACAATTAAGCTAATGAAAGCAATGATAAAGCTGAAAAGTAATTGAAATAGAATATTTAGCTTTAAATAGATGAAAAGAAAAGTGTAACTTTG
Organism: Tanacetum coccineum; assembly: GCA_026074375.1. Classification (NCBI taxonomy): domain Eukaryota; kingdom Viridiplantae; phylum Streptophyta; class Magnoliopsida; order Asterales; family Asteraceae; genus Tanacetum; species Tanacetum coccineum. The sequence goes on along the minus strand of BQNB010051450.1, from coordinate 13,538 downwards.
ATCTAGCCCAAACAGAGATCAATTTTGCTCTTATTGAGCATGTCTATCATGCTCTAGTTGTTAGAAGAACAAGCTAGTAAAGTCCTATGAACTCTTCCATTGCTAGTTCATCATCCAAAAAGCCAAATCCAAATCAAGCATAGGTATTAAGCTGGTTTTAAGGGTTTGAGTTAATTAGATGGCTTATTTGAGCTCAATCTGAGCTTATAGACTCAGAGAGCTTGTAGAGAGCTTATTAGAGCTTATGTAATAGTAAACAGCTTATGAAAAGTAGGTAAAAAGCTTTTTGGAAATAAAGGAGCACAAACCAATATCATAAACAACTATGATTTTTATTACTATTTCAAACAGATTACAAAACTTGAAGTGGAAATTACAAGAGCTAAAGAAATAAATTTAATTGAGAAATTACTTTAAACTACTAAAAACCACTAAATGGAAAGAAGATGTGTGTGTGTGTGTATGTGTGTGTGAGAATACTGGAGAGGCTTTATATAGCCTTCAGAGAAGCTTCTAGGTCCTGGAGTTTGTTAGACGCTCCCATAAATCCCTGCCCTTGAATCATGCCAATCATTGGATCTCTATTCTTGGCCCTTGGATTGTTTTGATGAGCACACGGATTGCCAGCGTGGCAATCCGTGATGTGACCCTTTGTGCTTCTTTTGGGCATGTTTTAGTGTAAAATCTCCTTATCCGTCTGCTTCTTCCATATCCACGTGGCATTCCTTGACCCTTTTTACCAATGAAAGCCTTTGATGACATTTCCTTGTGCCATATCTTTGCTTAGCCCTCGAATTACCAAGCCACGTTGCCAATTTGAATTACCCCTTTGATTTTAACATGAGGTTAAAGGTAGAAGATGATGAACAGTAAAAAACATTATTTCCCGCTCATTTCTTTCATAAGGGTGCGTTTAGTTTTGACCCAGGTTAAACTTGTTTGACCTTGGGCTTTTAATAAGGAAATTGGGCCAAAGGGTATTTGTTTTGGGCTTAAGTAAGGGTAACAGGTTTATGGGTTTTGGGTTAAATAAAGAGGATAACGACCGTTAGTCTCTTTTAATAAGAGAACTAACGGTGTTAGGGTTTAAAGGATATTTTTGCAAATTTGGTTTAACTTTAAGGGCTTTTGTGGAAATTTGAGGGTTTTTTGTCTTCTTGTGGTTGACCATGAGTTGACTTCTCGACCTTTTTGTAGAAACTCCCGGCTCTTTATGTGCTCTTCCGTTCCCATGTCCGTGTTTGTCCGGCTTTGACCGTTTTCTTGCGATTTTTGCTATATCCATACCTACACAATCACAAAGACAAAACAAGCAATATTATTACAAGCATTTTATGCACAATTTTGGTCTTTTAAGGGACATTTTTGATATAAAAAGGATATGTGTTTTCACACATATCAAAATTCCCCAAACTAAACGATTGTGTGTCCTCACGCAATATTATATGCTCTATAACCAAATACCACAAAACCTCCTCAAAATCTAAGTACTTTAAGATAGTAGCGAAAGTCTTTTGTGGGGAGAATTAAGAAGTCACAAGTTATAAAACACCCCTTTTTTCTATTTTTCAAAACTTTTTTTCTATTTTTATGATTTTTTCAATTTATAATCTACCATTATTCATATACAACTTATTCATGTGAGACATAATGTATTGCTTTCATTATTCATTGATAACTTTTAGGATCATAGAACAAAAAGCACTTAAAGTGTCCAAATGGATAAATTCATCGTCCCCGATTTTCACCTCTCCAAGCCAAGCTTAAAAACAAGATCATTGTAAATTACAAGTTATGATGCTAACACTACTTATAAGAGCTAATTGTGTACTTACTTTTCCTCCCTTATTCCCTAATTTTGTATCTCAAAATTTTATTAAGTCATATACCCGAAGGCTCTTTAAGACTTTTTATTTCGATACTTATTAATTCTGAAATATAGCGGTAAATAAACGGTAAGTCGCAATAATAGTTCCAGCCCTTATTCAAAAGAATACAATGTCATTAAGATTACCAGTCTACACGAGTGCGACCAGACATTTGGCTTTTATTCGGTTACTTAAGCATGCCAACATTATGGCATATACCCTTAGGACTTTTTAAGACATAAATGGACAAATCTTATTTGCACCATTACCCTTAAGGATCTTTAAGGTACAAACAAGACAAAAAATTACACGCAATATTTTTACATTGGTCCTTTAGAAGCTGCAACATCGTGTTGTGACCGGCATATGCAAACAAACATATTTACGACCTGGTTTTAATTACCATGTGCTTTGTTTATTTAGAGGACATGCAAACATCGGTTGTGACCGCGCAAAGATGCAGTAACTTTTATTGCCACAACGTATCTATTATTAGACTTCTCTTACCCTGTATACCCTAAGGCTCTTTAAGGAATAAGCAGAATATTTATTCATATAATACATATATATGCCAAATTAAGTATTCCTAATGTATACTCTCTCTAAAGTCATCAAAGGAACTAAAGAAAATTCTAAGAAATAATTATTAACAAAAACGCACAACTCTATTACTTAAAACAATTATATTATAGTAGAAACAAGCTATGGGAGAAAAAGCCACAATATAACACTCATAAGCCTTAAAGAAATCCAAATATTCTATGTTTAGCATCAAAACTCATAACCACTCTATCATTTCTTGTTCTTCACAATTTAAATCTCAAGATAAAGAATTGCTCCGTGAATACTTAGCCCTAATATATTTGTTATGGAGAAAAGCTAGATATAAAATCGTCAGGGTCGCCTAATTTACTTTTGTTCTCACACACTACGCGAAATGCCCCCATCACATTCGATGTTTAACACTTATTATTCTCTCAAACCCCACCCACCATACATTTTTTATTATTTTTTGCTATTCGCTATTTTTTATTTTTTTATTTATTTTTTATTTTCTTGGTGGGGCAAATTAAACTTAAAAATTAAAATTTTTACGGGAAAATAGGGTACGTGAGAAACAAACGGGCACAAGTAAGTATATCGAAAATATACTCCTCCCCAACTAAAATCAACATTCTCCTCATGTTCTCTCTCAAATAAAAATCTTTAGGATATCAGATTTCCCCAAACTAATTACAAGCAAAGGCTAGGAAGCTCGAGTGGACCGGGACAAAACACCGAACACGAGAGACTTCAAAAAATTTTGGGTCAATCCTGCAAAAAATCACAAGTACAAACAACAAAACACGACAAGAATCGAAAGAGTACAAGCCTCCTCACATCACAATAGAAATAAGAAAGAAAATAGAAAATAGATAAGCATGGGGTGCCTCCCACGAAGCGCTTTGTTTTTGGTAACCGAGTTACATAGCTTGACTCGATCTCCGAATTTATTCGTCCTTGGAGAGAGTGAATGGAAGAGAAAATCTCAATCAGGCTTTCATTAATGTTTGGATAAACATTAAAGCACATGAAAGTTCCATCCTGATGAGATGTCACCGGCTCTAAGTGGAGATGCCGGGGTCAAAAATGGTGTCCTCATTTTTGGTGGAGGAAATTAAGGGAGAAACCTCAGGGTAAGTAAGAAACGGGAGAAAAATCCAAGTGACAAATGTGAAGGAATTATCAACTTCAACATTAATCTCACCTCCCCCTGGGTCAAAACATTCATATTCATTAAGCTCATCAACATTGTTTATCACTGGAGCATCGGGCTCAATATTGAAGGTTAAACGTTCATGAGTGGAATCATCATTAAGCAAGTTGTCAATAATGTCCTCTTCTGAGTCAAAATCACTGTCAATACCTGGTGGTATCGAATCATCTGGTCCAGAAAATATATCGATCTCTTCCCTATTGGAGTCACTATCCTCAATGAGAGTAGTAGATGTGGGAATAGACTCGATAATTATATAAAAATTTATTGGTGACTGGGAAAATGAATTACCACAAAGCAACGACATTCGATTGATATAATCCTTGTGCTCTCTATCAATTCTTGGAGGAATCGTGATAAGTTCACCGGTGAACTCATGGTGGAGAGGATCACTCTTGGGAGAAAAAGTTATCAAAGGTTCATTCTCTGGTTCATTATGGGTAGTATCATCACTAAGCAAACTCTCTAGATAGGCTGCGTCCCCTTCCAAGTCATAATAACCTTTAATATACGTAGGAACTTCGACAGCTAGAAAAGTATCGATCTCATCATTATCACCTCCTGGATCAGAACATTCAGCCTCATCAATTGGAGCATCGTACAAAATTCTTTTCCAATCATTCGTTTTACATTCCAAATCAAATAAATCATCATTCTTTTCGAAAGGTAGATCTTCGATAAATCCCTCGAGAATGGAAGCAACGCTTTTCAAAGGAGTAGACGGATCATGGTGAAGTAGAAATTCAAGGCCATCTCCTAGAGTAAGACACTCATCTTTGTTAGAATCAGAAGGAGGTGTGACTAGGAAAGTTGACTCATCAAGGTTGGAATCATAAGAATCCTTACACTCGATGTCCTCTAACACTTCATCAAAAAAGGGTTTATGAAATTGACATCAAATTCGAAAAGAGGGTTAGAGAAAGTCACGGAATTATCACGTGGAACATTGATGGAAGAGAAATCATCACACAAAGGTAAAACATTCTTACTATCATTCCTGGATGTTTCCTCAGATTCTCTTGGGATTGGGACAATTTCCTCATTACTAAAAGTACTAAGGTGTTCGTCCCCCATTATGAGAGAATCCTTGGGTTCAATTGATGGTAAAGTGGATGTGATTGCAAAAATTGAAGAAACTTGAGGTGTTTTGTTTGAATGAAACATGCTCTCCTTGCAAATAACTTTAAAATTCTTAAAACAAGGTATGATACGAGTTTGGCGTTTAGCCGTCGGCTCTGCGAGATTCTTCACTTCCTACTTTTCTTTTTTATTGTTGACATCTTCCGATGGAGGCAAGCAAACTAGAGCTGGTTTGTCGGTAAACTTTTTGAAACTATCCTTGCATGTGTCATTAACCATTTTAATTGACCTTTTTACATGCTTTTGAGGATGTTTTGACGTAACAAGCTCTCCTTCATATACATCGATTAAAGCACGGCTGGTTCTCAAAAAGGATCTCCTAAGTATAAGAGGTACTCGAGGATCGGCTTCAAAATCAACAACAACAAAGTCGGTAGGAAAATGGAAATTCCTAACTTTGACAAAAATATCTTCAGCGAGTCCTTTAGGACGAGTAATCGATCGATATGCTAACTCTAAAGTTATCCGAGTTGGTGTAAGTTCCGGCAAAGAAAGCTTTTTCCAAATAGAAAGAGGCATAAGATTTATGCTTGCGCCAAGATCGGCCAAGGCGTGTCATACATCCATTCCCGGGAAATTACATGGAATAAGAAACTTGCTGGGATCTCCAAGCTTTTCGGGAAGCTTTTTGAAAATCATCGTCCGAGTAATTCTCTTCAATGGTATCGTAGGCTAATTCATAGCATACTTTTCCTTATTCATAGAGTAAACTCTTAATCGTTGGAGCAAATCTTAGGCATCAAAGTAAAGCATCAGAGAAACAATTCGAACGCAAATCTTAAAGATTTGGAAGATCTCTTCCATATGATTCGAAGCTTTGACCACGTGGACTTTTGATCATCACGTCGTGAAGGATATGGAATATTTGGCTTAGGTAAACTCTTTGGAATATCGAATTCCGGAATGGGAGTGGTTTTTATGGCACAGTCGTCGTGAACATCGGGTTTCCGGAATAGAAATGGGGAGTACCCGGAGGTGGATTTGAGCGCACTAAACGTTCCTTTTGAAATTTGTTCAGGCTCTTTATCCGTTGTCTCCTCGGTTTCTCGTTCCACTACCTTTTTAGGAGAAGGATTAGTAGGAATCGAGGGTCCCTCATAAGCAACACCACTTCGAGTAGTGATCGCTTTCATCTCACCCTTCGGGTTTGGAACGGTATTACTCGGAAGAGTACCCGAAGTTGAGGCTTGATTTTGAAAGAAACTTCCTAAAATACTCCGCATGTGCAATATTTTAAATTTTTTTCCTAAGATTTTCCTTCTTGTTTTAGTTAACGTGCTTCTTAATTCCATTGATTTTGACCCTTGCATATTTCTTACAATTGACTCATTAGCTTTCATATAACTCGTAATTTCGGATGGAATCCCTTGTTGAAATTGATTATTATGAGCTTGAAAAGGTTGGTTTTGAAATCCTTGATTTTGAAAATTCGGCACATGATTAACTTGATTTTGATGAAAATTGTTTCCCCGATTGAAATTGTTTCCTTGATTTTGATTCTGATTAAACCTATTTTGACCATTGTGTTTTGCACAATGAGCAAAATCTAGTGGTGCCATTTGTTACAAACCTCGGTTTGGAGTCTTGGAATGGTATTTCCTTGATTGAAATTGGCTGCAGCAGCTTGTGAAACGTACTCTTAAATGTTGTCTCGATTAACATTTGCCATCCGGTGGCTGACAATTTCTAATAAGAATGAGCACCTCCCAAGTACACAAAACTGCTCGAAACCACCGCTTTTTAAATTACGGGTGCGGGATCTTGGTCTTTTTGTTTGTCGATAAGCAAAGTCTTCATCATATTCTAATTTCAGAAACTTCGCTTGTAACGAGCAGCAACATCTGGTAAATTCCGGGGTATAATGATTCGACTCAACTTTGGCAACGACTGGCCTTGTTTCGTGAATTAGCGAATCTTGATTTATATTCTCGATAATTCCTCAAGCATCACGAGGCATCTTATCCAAAAAGGTTCCAACCCGCAGCAGAATTCCAATTCAACGCATCTATGATCATTAGCATTCCAAAGCATTGTAAAACGTACTAATGATGTTAATTTTGAAAATCCGTGATGTGGTCATGCTTCTAAGAAGGTCATTAAATCGATCCGCTAAGCCTCGTGAACGATTCGACAAATCTTTGTTTAAATATCGTGATTAATTCCGAAGATTTGTCGTTTTTGAAGGATGAAATAAGTGATTAATGAATTTGAAACAAGATCATCCCATTTCAAAAATTATCGAGGAGTTCTTTTTCTAGGCCAAATCCCCGGGCTGAACACTTCAAGAGAAAATGGAAAAATCAATAAGCTTAAATAGACGTGCTTGGAATTGTCCGAGAATCTCATCATTGAGCAATCTTATAGAAAATAAAGGATGTGAGCCATGTGGGATCCTCTTTTACTGTCTGAAAAACTGTTTGTTATGAACAAGGATTATCCAAACCATGCTATAACCTCAAAATTAACATTGATTTCGGAATTACAATTGCATTCCTCGTACCCCACGGGGGTGGCTTGGAGCAATTGTGCATAGTCTGGTTATCAGCATCGAACTTAGGGATGATTATCAAAAGGTTCTTCTAATGAAATGGTTTCTACAACAGTTGGTTGGGCATGTTTTGTTGAAGGTTACTAGGTTTTTTTCGGGTTTGAGAACGAGTGCCCATGCACAAAGTAGAAAAAGAAAATTAAAACAAATATTTTTTTAAACAAACTAAATTAACGGATTACGAGAAGACAACTTAAACCAAATAATCAAATTCACTTCACGATAGCTCTTAAAAATTTTACTTTTTAAAGGAGAGCCTATTTCGTAAAATGACACAATGGTAAGTTTTTAAATCTTTGATTCGAGTTGGGAACTTACTAATGGATAATACCTCAATTGAAGGTATTATTTGTTGGTGTTCTTTTACCAACTTTGTTTTTTTTTATTATGGACAATTTTTTTTATTTTTTATTTTTTAATTATTTTTTAATTTTATATGATAATTATACTAAAAGAAAAGAAAAATATTTTTACTTTTTATTATTATTATTATTATTTTTTAACAAAAACAAAACTTTCAAAAATGAAAGGGTCTTCAAATTACGATCAACAAACTTCAAACGAGAGAATCTTAATCACAAATCCCCGGCAGCGGCGCCAAAAATTGATTCGTAGAATCTTATATCCGTAATAATATAAAATATAATATGATGGAAAATTACCAAATTACCCTTGAGGACAAAGGTAAAAAGGAAAATCTTCAAATATATATATATATATAATATAATACGTATATTTACCGGGAAGTATGATTCCCGGGTCGTTTCCCTAACGATTTATGAAATTGAAACCACGTTCTTGTTTGGACAATGATTTGAATGAAATCGAAGATTGATTTGATTTTCTATATCTACTAATTAAAAAAACAACAATTAAAATAAGCAAACAATAACAATTAAACAAATAACGGGAGCAGAGAAAACGCGACAAATAAGCAACCTAAGCAAAATTAAACCCTACAAATGCAAATTTAATTTCTAAACCTAAGTTAAGAAAAAAGAAAATTTTAAGAAAAAGTAAATTATTTATTTATTATTTTTGTATTTATCATGAATTAAAAACTAATTAAATGAATTAAAATCCTAGAAAATAGCAAATTAATTCCTAAAAATTCTAAAAAAATGATTTTTAACTTTAGAAAAATCTATGAACTGATAAAAACTAAGAAAACTATTCTTAACTATTTTTAAATTTAAAATCCTATTTTTAAAACTAAATTAAAAAGCTTAAAAGTGAAATTAAAAATCTAAAAATGATTTTAATGCATGTAAACCTTAAACTAATTATTTTAAAACTAAAAACTATTTTTTTGTATTTTTAAAATTTATTTTTCTATTTTTTTATTATTTTTCTAAAAATTTCAACTACGAAAAATTATAAAAATTAAAGGAAAAGAGAGAAAAATCCAAAAAAATCAACAAAAGTCCTAAATCAAACAAGGAATAAGGGAAAAATAAGAAAACACTCTCAGCTTATCTAATAAGCTGAGAAAAAGTCTAGATAAGCTACGGCTTATCTTATGACTAAGGGCTCAAAAAGATAAGTTATTATGCATACAAAGCCCAACGGGATGAGCTATTGTAGCAACTTGTGGTAAGACTATGGGTTTGTTGAAGCCAAGGTCGTGGGTTCATGTCCAGGGCATTGGTTTTTTGCTATTTTTTTTTATTTTTGAAAAAACTAAAAGCAAAAAAATGAAGAAAAGCTAGGAATAAGTAACTTTTGTGAAAACAAAACTTTTGAACACTGAAAAATAAGCTAAAAGTAAACTGAAAAGCTTGACAAATTAACTAACTTAATATTTTTGGCTTTCATCAATTTTTAGAACTCAAAAACTAACAATAAGCTACATTAATGAACTATAAGCTTATTAACTACTTAAGTCTATCCTAATAAGCTGTAAAAGAAAGAAATGAGCACAAATAGATAAGCCATAAGCTAGATTATCACAATAAGCACTTAATGAAACTATGGAACCAATCAGTCCTTAAGGGCTACTTAGAGCTTAAAATTAGGCTAGCAAATGAGCCTTTTAAGAAGTAAAACTTGCTTTTTCAGATAGCTTAACTCAAAGACTATATGAAAATGCTTTTTGAAAAGACTTTGGAAAACTATAGCTTATTGAAAAAGTGCTTAACAAACAGACAGTTTACTCTGCTTTTGCTGAGTTTGGTTTTGGAAAAATGAAAAAGGACAAAATGCTATTTAAAAGCTAAAAACAGATGGACAAGTTAGCTGATTTTTGAAACTAAATCTAAAAACTAATGAATATGACCTATAAGCTACTTATAATCTAAAAATCAAAAGCTAAATGCTATTTTAACCTACTGAAAATGAAGCTAGAAAAATGGCTTTTTTTTACAAATATACTGGCTGATGCCACTCTTTGACAATTTTGAACTAAAAACTTAGAATGCAAATGACAGCCTAAGTAAAATGTTTCTACTACATTTAAAACTCAGAATGAAACTAAAATGATTACTAAAAAGCACCTCAACACAAAACTTATTAGAGCTAATGACTTAACTAAATTTAACAGAATCAATCCTAAGCTTTGAGTAAACCTTGAAAACCAAATTCAGCTTTTAAAAACTACTTGAAACTGACTTAATGTCTTAAATTGAACTAATCAAATTGAGCTAAAAGCACAAAAGGCCACTAGGCAGTACTAACTAATGTTAGTACTGCTTGTGCCAAACACCCCCTTAGAACACTAATTTTCATTTTTAAACTAAGAAATGATGAAATAAGCTAAAACAGATGACAATAATGCAAACTGAATTCTAATAAGCTAAGTTCAATAAGAAATAAGCACTAGTACTGAATGAAATAAGCTAAACACTTTTGAGCTATATTTTTGGCTTTTTAATGACAGAATTAAAGTAAATTTATATGAAAACTTAAGACAAATTAATAGAAACTAGGATTAAGATGATGAAGCTATTAAAAGACTAAATGAGCACAATTAAGCTAATGAAAAGCAATGATAAGCTGAAAGTAATTGAAATAGAATTTTAAGCTTTAATAATGAAAAGAAAAGTGTACCTTTGATCTCAGCCCAAACAGAGATCAATTTGCTCTTATTGAGCTGTCTACAAGCTCTAGCTTGTCTAGAAGACAAGCTAGTAAAGTCCTATGAACTCTTCCATTGCTAGTTCATCATCCAAAAAGCCAAATCCAAATCAAGCATAGGTATTAAGCTGGTTTTAAGGGTTTGAGTTAATTAGATGGCTTATTTGAGCTCAATCTGAGCTTATAGACTCAGAGAGCTTGTAGAGAGCTTATTAGAGCTTATGTAATAGTAAACAGCTTATGAAAAGTAGGTAAAAAGCTTTTTGGAAATAAAGGAGCACAAACAAATTTCATAAAACAAACTATGATTTTATTACTATTTCAAACAGATTACAAAACTTGAAGTGAAATTACAAGAGCTTAAAAGAAAATTACATTTAATTGAAAAATTACTTAAACTACTAAAAACTAAAACGGGAAAAGAAGATGTGTGTGTGTGAATGTGAGAGGCTTTATATAGCCTTCAGAGAAGCTTCTAGGTCCTGGAGTTTGTTAGACGCTCCCATAAATCCCTGCCCTTGAATCTTGCCAATCATTGGATCTCTATTCTTGGCCCTTGGATTGTTTTGATGAGCACACGGATTGCCAGCGTGGCAATCCGTGATGTGACCCTTTGTGCTTCTTTTGGGCATGTTTTAGTGTAAAATCTCCTTTATCCGTGTGCTTCTTCCATATCCACGTGGCATTCCTTGACCCTTTTTACCAATGAAAGCCTTTGATGACGTTTCCTTGTGCCATATCCTTGCTTAGCCCTCGAATTACCAAGCCACGTTGCCAATTTGAATTACCCCTTTGATTTTAACATGAGGTTAAAGGTAGAAGATGATGAACAGTAAAAAACGTTATTTCCCGCTCATTTCTTTCATAAGGGTGCGTTTAGTTTTGACCCGGGTTAAACTTGTTTGACCTTGGGCTTTTAATAAGGAAATTGGGCCAAAGGGTATTTGTTTTGGGCTTAAGTAAGGGTAACAGGTTTATGGGTTTTGGGTTAAATAAAGAGGATAACGACCGTTAGTCTCTTTTAATAAGAGAACTAACGGTGTTAGGGTTTAAAGGTTATTTTTGCAAATTTGGTTTAACTTTAAGGGCTTTTGTGGAAATTTGAGGGTTTTTTTGTCTTCTTGTGGTTGACCATGAGTTGACTTCTCGACCTTTTTGTAGAAACTCCCGGCTCTTTATGTGCTCTTCCGTTCCCGTGTCCGTGTTTGTCCGGCTTTGACCGTTTTCTTGCGATTTTTGCTATATCCATACCTACACAATCACAAAGACAAAACAAGCAATATACAAGCATTTTATGCACAATTTTGGTCTTTTAAGGGACATTTTTGATATAAAAAGGATATGTGTTTTCACACATATCAAAATTCCCCAAACTAAACGATTGCGTGTCCTCACGCAATATTATATGCTCTATAACCAAATACCTCAAAACCTCCCCAAACTAATCCTTTAAGAAGTAGTAAAGTAATTTATGGGGAGAATTAAGAAGTCACAAGTTATAAAACACCCCGTTTTCCTATTTTTCAAAACATTTTTCCTTTTTATGATTTTTTCAATTTATAATCTACCATTAAACTTATTCATGTGTGACATAATGTATTGCTTTCATTATTCATTGATAACTTTTAGGATCACGGAACAAAAAGCACTTAAAGTGTCCAAATGGATAAATTCATCGTCCCCGATTTTCACCTCTCCAAGCCAAGCTTAAAAACAAGATCATTGTAAATTACAAGTTATGATGCTAACACTACTTATAAGAGCTAATTGTGTACTTACTTTTCCTCCCTTATTCCCTAATTTTGTATCTCAAGATTTTATTTAAGTCATATACCCGAAGGCTCTTTAAGACTTTTATTTCGATACTTATTAATTCCGAAAATAAAGCGTAACGGTAAAGTCGCAATAATTAGTTCCTAGCCCTTTTCAAAAGAAAACAATGTCATCAAGATAAAGTCTACATCGAGGCGACCAAAATTTAGCTTTTATTAGGTTACTTAAGCAAGGTACCATTCATGTCATATACCCTTAGGCTCTTTAAGACATAAATGGACCAATCTTATTTGCACCATATACCCTAAGGCTTTTTAAGGTACAAACAAGACAAAAATTAAGCGACATTATTACACCTTGGTCCTTTAGAAGGCTGCAACATCGGTTGTGAGCCGGCAAAATGCAGCAAACATATTTCGACCTCGGATTATTACCATGTGCTTTATTTAGAAGACTGCAACATCGGTTGTGAGCCGGCAAGATACAGTAAACTTTTATTAGCCCACAGTTTTATTATTAGATTCTACTTACCCCATATACCATAAGGCTCTTTAAGGAATAAGCAGAATATTTATTCATATAATACATATATATGCCAAATTAAGTATTCCTGATGTATACTCTCTCTAAATAACAAAGAAACTAAAGAAAACTTCTGAGAACTAATTATTAACCAAAAAACGCACAACTCTACTTATTAACAATTATTATTATAGTGAAACAAGCTAATGGGAGAAAAAGCCACAATATAACACTCATAAGCCTTAAAGAAATCCAATTATTCTATGTTTAGCATCAAGACTCATAAATACTCTATCATTTCTTATTCTTCACAATTTAAAATCTCTAATAAAGAAATTCGTGAATACTTAGCCTAATATATATGTTAAGGAGAAAAGCTAAGATATAAAATCGGTCGGGTCAAAATTTACTTTTGTTCTCACCAACGGAAAGCCTACATTCGTGTCTTAACACTTATTTTTTTAACACATACATTTTTTTATTATTTTTTTATTTATTTTTTATTTTTTTATTTATTTTTTATTTTCTTGGTGGGGCAAATTAAACTTAAAAATTAAAATTTTTACGGGAAAATAGGGTACGTGAGAACAACGGGCAAAAGTAAGTATATCGAAAATATACTCCTCCCCAAACTAAAATCAAACATTGTCCTCAATGTTTCTCTAAAGGTTAGTCAATAATAATCAAGGATATCGGATTTCCCCAAACTAATGGCAAGCAAAGGCTAGGAAGCTCGAGTGAACCGGGACAAAACACCGAACACAAGAGTCTTCAAACAATGTTGGTTCAATCATGCAAACAATCACAAGCACGATCAACGAGAAACGAAAGAGTACAAGCCTCCTCACGTCACATTAGA
>BQNB010051449.1:0-40983 GCA_026074375.1 Tanacetum coccineum | reverse complement strand
AAACGGAGTAAGGAAGAACCTCCTACATGCAATTCCAAGTTTAAAACCTCAACACCTTACAAAATTAAAAGAAACCAACAAAACACACATTAGATAAATTAAAAGTAGTAAGAAAAACCGGTAAATAAAAAACTTTAAAAAAGTTTAACCTGATGATTCTTCAGCCTGCCATCGGTGAATAATTTAACTCGATTATGACATGTCTATGAGTGAAACAACGATTTGGTGGCAGAGGTGGAATTTTGGAACAATGGATGATGAAGACGCTTGGAGGATGAAGATTGTTGTGGATGGTTCTAGATGTGACTTCGAAGATAATATATCAAACGCAAACATGGACTAAATAAATTAAAATTAAAAAAAAGCCCAAAACAGCGGCCCACAACAACAGTCCAACGAAAAGAAGCCCAGCCGGTGGCATTTTTGTCACCACTTGTATTATGTTAAATTAAGATTCAACTACAATATATTTTTTCAAAATCATTATTTATTGACCGACAAATGTAACGATTGCGATGAGGGGTTAATACCACTTTAACAATAACACATGATGAAATTTTCTTTGTATATTTTGGTTGTTGTACTAGTTGCATCGATGTACGTTGATTATTAGTTGTTATTAACGATATTAATTGTTACATGTCGGAGTTTTAGCTTATGTAGCTTACTGAGTTTTTCCTTACTTTGAAATCTATCACATATAGAATAAACTGTAAATATAGTGAGGCATATATCACTTAAATTGGGTTGATTTAAAAATTAAAAATTATTGATGTAACTCGAATCGTCTGTGAGCTACTAAAAGTAAACTTTCAAGTCCAATATTAATATATCATGCTTTTCAAGCTCGCAAACTTTATAACAATTAATGTCACTTCAACTTTTTTTTTCTAATTTGAGAATATACAAGTATATAACTACATGTTTATCTTGCAACTTTCAAGCTAAGAGAAGGAGGTACGGTGGCGCCGTTTCTGGTGCCATCGCCAACGACGCCAGAAAACGGTTGGCTCACCGTTACCTCGGTGGCGTTTGCCGTTGTCGCGCCGTCACCACCAGCCCAGAAAAAATAATTTTTTTTTTTGAATAAGATAGCCGTTGGGGTGTTTGAATGTAACGGCTATATAGCCGTTTTTTTGTCTTTTCGCCCCAAAATATCCAAATTTTACCCCCTAAAAATCCTATAAATACCTCCTTATTATTTCATACTTCACACACACTTCCAATACATTTTATAACACATAAATCTTCACTTCTCTAATTTTTCTTTCAACAAAATGAATCTCAACAACCCTTGGATTACCGGAATGCTTAACGACCCTTCGAACCAAATGATCGGGTCGTCTTCGAATCCGGCCAACAATCCGGGCTCGTCTTCGAATCCGAACACCCAAACACCTTACTTTCGCACGTTTTCTCAACAAAACTCATACATGAATCCCGACGATTTCGCTTTAATTTTCCTCATGGAAATGCAACAAACAACAACAATAATTCAACATTTTCGCAACAACAACAACAAAACCAAAATGAATCACAACCAAGATCCTCCCAACAATCCTTCCACCTTGTTGACGAAACCGAAGACGATGAAGAAGAAGAGCCGGTCCCGACCCATACATAAAAAAAACGAAGGTGAAGAAAGTGGCGAAGACGAAGAAAACCCAAAAAACTCAACCAACAACCGAAGATGAAGACGAGGCCCCGAAAAGAGCTCGTAGTTTATGGACCGACGGTGAGGAATTGCTTTTGGCGGAGACTTACATCCAAGTATCCGAGGATCCAAAAGGTGCAGGATCAAAAAAAGGGATACTTTTGGTATAAAATAGGATGTTTACAACACGAAGCACAAAGAGACTCAAGTACCCAAATCGATCCAAAGACTATGATTGACGAAAGTACTCCGAATGAATCGAGATGTCGAAATGTTTAATACGATTGTGTGTGAAACGGCTCATGATGAGCGGGGTTACATGGAGACGTTGCCGACAATGTTGTTTAAAAGAACATGGAAGAAATGATTTTAAAAACACTCGGCCAGAGCTTGTTGGACTTTTTTGAAGACAAGCACAAGTGGAAAAATCCCACTCGACAAATGCACGACTGTAAATCCTTCGGGTTAACGGAAGAAGGACCCCGAGCATTTGGCCCCGACCCTTGCCAAGGCCGACGGATGTTACCGGATCCAAAAGAGGCAACTGATCGTACTAGAACTCGAACCGCGCAAGTTTTCGGTTCAAACCGAAATGTTTCAAGAAATACTTTCAACAACAAAACGAGTTAGATCGCAAGATGAAGCAAGATGTTCTTGAGCGGGAGTCGATTTACTCGAATCTCAAAAGATAGCCGAGGATATGCGGGTGCTAACTATGGAACTAGAAGATAAAGAAAAATATAAGACAGTAAATAATTCAAAACAAAATGCAGAAAAAAAAATGAATATTAAAAAAGGAAAAAAAAAAGAAACAATAAATACAGCTCATTGGATCCGATGAACGCCGCTATCGTGAAGGCCCAACAAGCACGAATCCGGGCAAAATATCCAACGCAAGAATAATTATCTTATGTATTTTTTTAGTTTTAATGTCTTTACTTTTATTGTCTTTAAGTTTAATGTATTTTTTTTCTTGTAATGTGTTTTTTTTAATGAATGAAGGTAATTTTAGTTAATATTGTGTATTTTTAATTTTATATAAAAAAATAAAAAAAAATTCCAACGGCACCAGATTTTCTGGTGCCAACTGTTACCCCACGAATGTGGTGCCGTTGGATTTCTAGTGCCGTTGGGAAAAAGTGCTGATGTGGCAGCACTTTTTCCCAACGACACCACTGTACCCAGTGCTCTAAGTCCAATTAATCAATAAAGCTCAAGTTTAACATTCTATCAATTTGATTACACCTCTAATCTAAGACTAAATGTAATGTTCACCAACATCGTCACTGCAACTCAGGGTCACATCATTTTTTCACTTTGGAATCAATATCACTATTACACAAGTGTAATAAAACTACCGACTTCATCACCCAAACATATACACTTATACACAATTACTAGCTCATAACCCGTATTTAACATGGGTTGTATTAGTAAATAATTATGAGTGAAACAAAAACTATTCGTTAAGAAATTCCATAACAAATTTATAGACGATATCTGGACATTCGCTTTTGAAGGAACAAATTCAGATGTGGCCCATAAATATCAAATCAAATCAAAGGTTTCTGAAATGGCATTTTACCGTCAACCTGATTACAAAAACATTTTTGTAATATTTAAGAGTCGCAACATCTCTTGTTTCTATGATACAAATGAATATCGCTAAAGAGAATGGTTGCATCTGTAGGAAAACATGTACACTTTTATTAAAATAAAATCATATTACAATTAATAAATAATTAACAAAAAAAAAGCAGACAAAATAGGATAAAAGCAGAAGACAAACACTATGAACGATAGGGGTGTGCACGGTTCGGTTTGGGTCTGTTTTTGGCTAAAACCGAAACCGAACCGAAATATTCGGTTTTTATAAAACCAAAAACCGAAACCGCTCGGTTTTTGGCGGTTTGGTTTTTTCGGTTTCTCGGTTTTTGCGGTTCGGTTTTTCGGTTTTTTCGGTTTCAAACCGTTTAAATTTGGTTTTTGCTAATTTATATTAATAAACTTGTTTTACGTAGAAAATTGGCTATTTTTTTAATTTTTTTTGTCAATATGAGCCTAATAATGTTTACACAAATTTTTACAATTATACACATACAAATGAGAGACACACACATGCATGTGAAAATACACATAGTATGATTATTGTCATTGTAACGACATATTGTCAAGTAAACACACGTACACGACAAACATATATATAAACATTAAGATAATATATATTATAATAATTTCATCCATAAAATAAATATAAATTTAAAATTTTTAGTTATCATCTATTTATTTATATTATATTAATTATATATTATTATAAAATTGGTTTGGTTCGGTTCGGTTCAGTTTTTACGGTTCGGTTTTTGAACAAAAACCGAAACCGAACCAAAATTTTTTGGTTTTTGAAAAATTAAAAACCGAACCATCGGTTTCTAGTTTCGGTCGGTTTTTTCGGTTTGATTTTTTCGGTTTTCGGTTCGGTTTCGGTTTCTTCTGCTCACCCCTAATGAACGATAAATAAAAAAAACAATAAAAGGTCGTGGAACGAGGCACGTGTTGGACACGCTTCCCTTAAAACAAATTCGTCGTGTGTCTCCCAGGGACAACGTTCAAAGCTGTTGTACAGCCGGACCTGACAAACTTGCCTGAAATATCACGGAAGCAGTCGTATGATTATGATCGAAATGATTGCAGGAACTTGGTTGCTATGGAGCTTTATTTTTATTTTTTTGGTTGTGTTAATTGAATGAGGTTATTGCTATATTTATAGTGAAAATTATCTTGTCCTCCAAGATAATATATCTTCCATAATTATACAAATAAGTTATAAAGAAAGATGATTTGTATAGATTTTTCCACATGAAAATATATATGCCATAATTATACAAATCAATTAAAAAGAAACCTAATTTGTATCTCTTTTATTACACAAAAATATTTTGTACAAACTTATTCAATAAGTTTAATTCTATTCCTAAAATAGATCTACAGAAAACTGGAAAAAAACCCGAATCACACCTTCCCACTTCACATTTTGGGCGATGTGGGATACTTCCATTTTTCCAGATTTTGTGTTTCACGTGTCCGTCCCACTTTGAGACACGATATCTCATTCATATTAACTCCATTTTGAACATACTTCAGCTCGCGAAACTCTCTTCAAAGAGAACACAAAACGACAAGCTAATATAAATATATATAACATATACATATATTAAATAATGTCAAAAGTTTACAAAAACACATTTTGCCAAACTATTTTTCCAACAATCCCTCGCATGAATGGAAATCGATCGAAAACACACGAAAGTTTCGGTGAAATTTATGCGGTTGAGTCCTACATAGGATAGGTAGGTGTGACCCTTTGAACCTTCACTTGTGAGATGCACTTAGCCTCCTAGATCTGAGTAGACGCGATGTCCTTGAACTCACATTTGTTTACGTAGACGACAATACACACTCACACACGACTCTCCCTGGCGTTGCCAAGTCCTCATAGTCGTGCCCGTTATGGTCATGAGCACTAGCCTAGTTTTGCAAGAGCTCTTAGAAATTGCGCCCCCCACAATTCCCTTTGAAGCGACCCTACTTCTATCTCACATAGGTGATTTCATCCTGAATCATTAAAAACATATGTTTTATGATTTCATCTTGAATCATTATGCTTTGTGATTTCATTCTGAATCATTAAAGCCATATGTTTAACCTTAACAAGTCACATTTGTTATAGGAATGGACTAGGATGTTACAATTTTAAGTAACACCCTATATTGACGTGACTTCCCCCACATTTCTATGATTAGGTTGTCCTATTGGAACCATAGATTTGGGATATCCAGTCAACTGGGTTAGGTTTTCATTCATAGAAATCATTCCTTTAAGGGCTTTTGTCTCATTTCATTTAGACGACTCTCTAACTAACTCTTGATTAAACCTTTCGCAGTGGATTCCGACGATGTTATCCATTATTTACGTAGGTCAATTGTGATAAATCTTTGTTTTGAGGTAAGCTTGGTCGCACCATCACCTGTCTTATGTATGAATATGTCTTCGACTTACCGTTTTTACATTGTGATATGAGCTCGTCAAAATTCAATTTGGAGATCACACTTGTACACTGGCCGTTACCGGTTTACACGCATCTTGTATGTCCTTTACGAATTAATCGTAATTATACCGCATATTTTATAAATTTTTCTTAAATGATTAATTCTCAGATTTCCTCATAGATTTTAGCTATCGCGTTGTTTGAATAATTGTACAATATTTCTAAGACTAGTATCCACTTAGCGGTAAATACATTCCGCTCTAGTGGCTCTAGATTCTTATTCCTCAAAGAATCGTATTTGCATTACTCTATCATTTGATTGTAGCAGTATTTCTTCCATAATGCAATACATTTAGTACTAATGTAATACTTATTTTCAATGGTCCCACTTGAATTATGTATATTACTTAATAAAACCAGACTATGATTTCTAAATCAGGCAGACGCATGTCATTAAACACAGAAGATGCCAATATTCTTTGAGTATTTAAAATGGGCAAACACCTTTAGATTAAAAGATGTCATTGTAAATTCTAGCTTGGCGGAACCCCCCACAGTGTACCCTCTCAAGATATTGTCTTAATATTGTTTCTTATACTTAACACAAATCCATATTGGTTCACATCCAAGAACCATATCTCAACAACTAATGAAGTTCATGTCAAATCTTGACTCCAACATACCATTAGTGGATTTGTTTATCTTCTTATCACTTCTAGTGATAATTATACCATCTATGTATAAACACAGGAGACACATATACACTCGATTAATTTCAAAAGTCCAACATTTCTTACATTGATTTGTGGTGAATTTTATGTCTTCTGTTTTAGATTTGTCCTTAGTCATATATGACTTAACATAAGTCCTACAACTTTGCTCTCTAATCAGGGGCTATGAAACCCTATGGTTGGTTCATATATATTTCTTCTTCTAAATCTCCGTTTGTAGAATTTAAAGTGTCGGATTTCGCATCCATTAGAGTAAACTTCCAAATTCCTTAATGTGGCAATAGCAAAGTACCATTCTACTCGAGGAGATTCGCGTTAAACAAGAGAAAAAGTATCAATGTAATCTAGACCTTCGCGTTGTCTTAATTATTTGAGGGGGATTAACAATCTTGCTTTGTGCTTTGCAAGGTTGCATCGGCTCTCATCTTATTCTTGAAGATTCCATTTATAGCCTATCGTGGTTTACAACGGAATGTTTAAAACGCGACGCTTCCAAGTATGTTTTGTATAATAGAATCTATTTTACTTTTATTGGCTTCTTTCCATTGAGCCATTTGAGGAAGGTTACCGTTTCGTTATAAGTAGGTTTCTTTTCTACCATAATAGAAAAAAAATCGGGTCCAATATGTTTCTCGGTCTCTTGCCCCTTTTGCATCTTTCTGGGTTGTTATCAACTCTTCTTCTTGGGTTGAATATTCAGCCTCTATCTTAGAGATCATTTATCATTTGTTGTCTTTTGATTTTGGACAACTTCGTCATCTATTCTAGATGATCTTCCAATTTCCTTCGTTAACAAGGAAATTTTTTAAAAAAGGAAGCACTTCTTTATCCGATTATCGTATCCTTGTGTATATCAACAAACACAAAGAAACCATAAGCACTACTATTATGAACATATACTAAGAACATGCAATTCATAGTTTCAGGTCAAATCTCTTGAACTTTGGGGTTCAATGCAGGATATTTTCTAGTTTACCCCCCATATTTGTAAATTTACTTATAAGATAGTCTTCTTCTCATCCATAGTTCATAAGAACTATCTTATTTTCTTTACAAGGGATCTTATCTAAAAGATAAGTAGCCGACTCGCTTTTCCCCCACATGCCATGGCTTAAACCTGGGACTTAAGAACATGGCACTAACCATTATTTCTAAGGGCACGATTCTTTTCGATATCAAGTGCAATAAATTTGTGTCTAATTTAGAAATGGAGACCAATTCACCTCCGATATGACTTCGAACCTCATTGTTTCCGATAATTAAGTGATTCATAACTTAATTATGTAGGAACCAATCTTGTCTATATCCTTACTTCATGTAATATTTTATACCACGTCAGCAAATATGGAGGGAAAGTACTCGCTATTCGATACCTTAGTAAGGTGAATCATCACATAAAACCATGTGAATCATATCAAGGGTTCGATTATTTTCTGTTCAACCGAGAGAAAAGACAATCTTGTCAATTTAGCTTAAACACAAGTTTTAATTTTGTAGTCCGTGTCAATACAAAATGGGTATCCAATTTAGTTTAAGTAGACAACATATTTAGTTAAAGTTTAAACATGTCTGAGTCAGCCAGCCATGACATACATTTTATATAATTCAAATAAGCTTAAATTCATACTGATGTTACTAAAATGACCGTTAGAAATACATTTAGCTTAAATATTTTAAGGCGGAACCCCTTTGTCGGACTCAAATTATTTTATTCGTTAAACTTAATTTATTCGCAAACACAGACAATGAAAGCCAAATTTCTCTAAGCACCATCCCGGAACTAGATTACTACCGAACCTCGGACGTACACCGCATTGGGTTTTAAACTTCTCTTTTCCAGATGTGAATCACATCTCCTTTTCCCTTGATATTAGCAGTTGGAGAGTTGCCCAAATTCAATCTCTCCATTCTCAGCTGCATTGAAAGAGGGGTAATCAAAACTCTTTTATTCCATATACATGACTTGATTACCGAAGTGCTTATCCCACCTATATTTACCTAAGGTCACAGTTTCTCCCTAATAGGCCTCAGTTTTTATGTCATTCAGGCATATAAACGCATAGTTTGGCACATACGGTGTTGATTGTTTCTAAGAATCTACCGTACACCGTTACTTTAGTATGAACATCCTTTTTTAACAAGTTCGGGGAGCAGATCATTTAACGTCATCGTGACATTCCTTTATATATTGTTATTAAGAAGTCCATGATTAGTTTAAAACTTATTTGGTACTTATTAAAAACGTGCTCAATACTTAGTGTTTCTTAACAAAACCGATTTTAATCGACTTTTGTTTAAAACACTAATGTTTTGTAAGATCCGTTTATACAAAACCACTTTAATAGGAAAGTCTTTCGACTAAACAATTAGACAATATCGCCCCTATTTCATAAGTTTTTTTACAAAAAAAATGCATATGTAATTGATGTCAATTTTCATTAAGAAGATCTTAATAGATTATGTTTCACATGATCTATTTCTAGAATGAAACTCAACAAGGTTTCAGTAGATACACTATTATAAAAATCTCACAAGGTTTCTATAGAAACTTTTATGTACAGCATATTTTGTTTTGTACTTGCGTTCCAATGACTCCCATAATATTCTTTGGCAGTCGTGGTTTTGCAATACACGTTGTACAAAGAGCCCACCAGACCATTCAGAACATAGTTGTGACACAAGAAGTCTGAATGTTTCCATGCTTCCACATCTTGCACAACCTGTGCATTAGGGGGTTTGACCTTCCTTAGGAGGTTTCACCTGAGGTGCAGTCTCATTTAAGAACCACGCAAGGTTCAAAGTTCCGAGATGGAAGAACATCTTCTGTTGCCACCTCTTAAAATTCCGCCCATTGAATTTTTCTGGTTTTTCAGCATGATTAGCAACTGTGTTGGTAACTGGCGCACCAGTTACGTTCACAGGACAGTATCCAATCGTTGAAAGATCAAACACAAACAATTAAATAAACTGTAATAATCCGGTATCCAAGAAATTCAATATTGATTTCTATAACCTTGTATCGGATCTGCTTCAAAGAAACTCAATCTTGGTTTCAATGAATCGATATTTGTCATGATTTGCAACCATGTTAGTAATTGGCGCACCAATTACATTCAGAAGATTCTCAAAGCTCACACTTGTATTTAAACACGAACAGTTTAGAACTGTTAAAATAATCTTGATATCTAATAAACTCGACTTGGTTTATATAAACTTGTACTAAATCCAAATCAAAGAAACTCAAGCTTGGTTTCGATGAATCAACTGGATCCAAATGGATCCAATTTGATAGGAACCTCATCTTGGTTTCAGAAAATAAATTAATCTAAACAACTGTTTTTAAAATCGTTATAGATCTGTAATTCAAAATCTGTTTAATTAAACCTGATTTCTAAAGAAACTCAATCTTGGTTTCGACAGAAAACAGTTTATAAAATCTGTTAATAATATTAATCTGATTTATCAAAAGTGTTTTTAATTCGGTTTACACCGAATCTGTTTTTTAGATTGCTAGGAAAAAATGTACACTTTTAATTAAAATAAATCAGATTTCAATTAATAACAATAATTAGCAAGAAATTAAATAACATATAAGAAAACATACCGAAATAGGATAGATGAGAGACAAACACTATGAACGATAAATAAGAAAACAGTAAAAGGTCATGGAACGAGGCACGTGTTGGACACGCTTCCCTTAAAACAGATTTGCCGTCTGTTTCCCAGGGTACAACGTTCAAAGCTGTTGTACAGCGGACATTGACATACTTGCCTTGAAATATCACGAAAAACAGGAGTGCTTTGATCGAAAAGGTCTGCTGGAAAAACTAGTTAATTGTGATTTCTCTCTTGTGTGTTTTCTTGTTATAAATCAGGTCGTATCTTGGGAATAGGTGAGATTGCCATCTATTAAACACATTAATATGGCATATGGTGTAATGGCGTGCATCAATGTCAATAATGCCTATTAATATGATTCATCTAATTTTCTATTATAGATCCTTTGATAGTCAAATTAACCGCAATTAATTGTCAATTATTGGACCCATTATTACAGTTATAAACCTTGAAACAAAATAATAAAAGCCAAATTCAATTGTCAATTAAGGACACCATTAATTGCAGTTACCAAAAGGAGCTCGTAACTGACATTAACCACTTATTACCTCATTCCAACTTTCCTTCTTTGAGAATCGATATCTCTTTCACACTAACTTGTTTTGGACATATACTGGCTCGACTGGCCTTATTTAATTATTATATTTACTAATAATTATTTATGTCCAATTTAGTAAAATAATTTTATCACTAAATTTTTCCACAATGTCCCCACCTGAATGGAAAACTCGGTCGAAAACACTCGCGAAATTTGCGCGTGAAATTTCTCTTGCGGTTGAGTCCTGCATAGGAAGGTAGGTGTTGAACATTTTGAACCTTCCCTGTGAGATGCACATTGCCTCCTAGATTGAGTAGAGCTGATTCCTTGAAGATTCAGCCTTGTTTACGTAGACAACAATACACACTCACACACGACTCTCCCTGACCTTGTCAAGTCCTCATAGTCCGTGTAGTCTATGGTCCATGAGCACACCTAGCCTGGTCTTATGCAAGAGCTCTTAGGAATTGCGCCCCCACAATTCCTTCGGAACGCCACCGCACTCCCCCACTTCTCTCTCACATAGGTGATTTCATCTTGAATCATTAAAAAACATATACTTTCAGATTTCATCTTGAATCGTTATATGCTTATGATTTCATCTTGAACATTAAAGCCATATGTTTTAACTTATCAACATGTCATTTGTATATAGGAATTGGACTTGGATGTTTTACAATTTAAGTAACACCCCCACATTGACGTGACTTCCCCCACATTTCTATGATTAGGTTGTCCTATTGAACCTAGATCTTGGGATCTCCAGTCAACTGGGTTAGGTTTTCCTTCATAGAAACTCATTCCTTTTAAGGGAATTTAGTCTCATTCTATAGCCGACTCTTAAAACTAACTCTTGTTAAGCTTTCGCACAGCGGATCTGCGATGTTATCCATTGACTTTACGTAGTCAATCGTAATAACTCTATTAAAGAGTAGTTGTCGCATAAATCACCGTCTATGATGAATATGTCTCGACTTACCGTTTTACATTGTGATATGAGCCCTGTCAAAATTCTATTGACTATCACACTTGATACACATGGTCGTTACCGGTTTACGCCATCTTGGTATGTCCTTTACGAATTAATCGTAAATATCCCGCATATTCTATAAATTTATCTTAAATGATAAATTCAAATTTCATTATAGATTTAGCTATCAGCGTCTATTTGAAATACTCTCAATATTTCAAAGACATAACTTCCACTTAGCGTAAATACATCCGCTCTAGTGGATCTAGATTCTTATTCCTCTAAGAATCCTTATTTGCATTACTCTATCATTTGATAGTAGCCGTATATCTTCCATAATGCAATCATAGTACTCATATAATACTTATTCAAATGGTCCCCACTTGAATTACTGGTATATCTACTTAACTTGACAATAAGTTCTAAATCAAGTCGGACGCACGTCATTAGACACATAAGATGCCTAATACTCTTTGAGTATTCAAAATGGGCAACACCTTTAGATTAAAGATGTCATTGAATTCTAGCTAGGTCGAAACCCCCCACAGTGAACCTCTCAAGAATATTGTCCTTACAATATTTTTGACTTAACACAAATCCATATTGGTGCACATCCAAGAACCATATCCAACAACTAATGAAGTTCATGTCAAATCTTGACTCCAACATACCATCAATGGATTTGTTTATCTTCTTATCACTTCTAGTGATAATTATACCATCTATGTATAAACACAAGAGTACACATATATATCCATTAATTTCGAATCAACATACTTACATGATATGGTGAAATTTGATGTCCTTGTTTTGGAGCTTTCCTTAAGTCATATAATGACTTAACAAGCCTACAAACTTTGCTCTCTAATCCAGGAGCTATGAAACCCTGTGGTTGGTTCATATATATTTCTTCTTCTAAATCACCGTTTAGAAATGTCGGTTTCACATCCATTAGGTGAACTTCCAAATTCCTTAATGCGGCAATAGCAAGTACCATTCTAGTCGAGGTTATTTGCGTAATAGGAGAATAAGTATCAAAGTAATCTAGACCTTCGCATTGTCTAAATCCTTTGATCACCAATCTTGCTTTGTACTTGTCAATGGTGCCATCGGCTTTCATCTTCTTCTTGAAGATCCATTTATAGCCTAGTGGTTCACAACCCGAAAGTAAACCCACGAGTTCCCAAGTATGTTTTTTATAAAATATAATATATTTCACTTTTGATGGCTTTTTTCCATTGAGCCATTTCGAGGAAGTTACTGCTTTTTACTAAGAAGTCGGTTCATTTCCTACCATAAAGAAACAAAATCGGGTCCAAACGATTTCTCGGTTCTTGCCCTATTGCATCTTCTAGGTTCAACCTCTTCTTCCTTGTGTTGATCTTGTCTCTCATCTTAGAGATCATTATCACCCTGTTGTCTCTGATTTTGGACAACTTCATCATCTATTCTAGATGATCTTCCAATTTCCTTTGTTAACACGGAAATATTTTCAAAAAAGGAAGCACTTCTTTATTCCATTATTGTATCCTTGTGTATATCAACAACCACAAAGAAACCATATACACTACTATTATGAGCATATAGTAAGAATATGCAATTCACAGTGTCAGGTTAAATCCTTTGAACCTTGGGGTTCAATGCAGATATCTTAGCTAGATACCCCCCACAGTTGTAAATACTTATAAGATAGTTTTCTTCTCACCATTATAGTTCATAAAATTATCTTACTTTCTTTACAAGGATATCTAAAAGATAAGTAGCCGATATAATCGCTTTCCCCCACATGCCATGGATTAAACCAGGACTTACGAACATGGCATTAACCATATCTTCTAAGGCACGATTCTTTTCTATATCGAGAGCAATATACGTGTGTCTTATTTTAAGTTTAACACATAAATTTAGAAATGGAGACACAAATTCACCTCTGATATGACTTCGAACCACCTTGTATCTGATAATAAGTTGATTCTCAACTTATTTATATAGAACAATCTTGTCTATATCCTTACTCTCAAGTAAGTGTACATAGCAATATTTTGTACTGCCATCATCAAATATGATGAAGTACTTGCTATTCGCTACCTTAGTAGGTATCAATTCCAATTCACATAAAACCATGTGAATCCTATCAAGGGTTCGGTTATTTTTGTTCAACCAAGAGAAAAACCAATCTTGTCAATTTGGCTTCAACACAAGTTTTAATTTGTAGTCCGTGTCAATACAAAAATGGGTATCCAATTTGGTTTAATTATGCAACATATTGAGTTATAATTTAAAATGTGTCTGAGTCAGCCATGCCATACGTTTAAAGAATCAAATAAGTTAAATTCACACTTATTTTACTAAAATGACCATTAGAAAATATGTTTAGCTTAAACATTTAAAGCTGTAACCCTATATAGACTCAAATTATGTTATTCGTTAACTCAATTTTGATTCAAACACATAATGAAAGCCAAATTTTACTAAGCAACCATCCAGACACTAGATTACTACGAACCTCCGGCACGTACAACGCATTGGTTAACTTAGAATTTTTTCTAGATGTGAATCACATCTCCTTTTCCCTTGATATTAGCAGTTGGAGAGTTACCCAAATTCAATCTCTCCATTCTCAGCTGCATTGAAAGAGATAATCAAACTCTTATCACCATATACATGACATGATACCGAAGTGCTAATCCACCATTACCTAAGGTCAGATTCCCTCATGGCCTCAGTTTTTATGTCATTCAGACCATATAACGCATAGTTATGGCACATAAGGTTTCTGAATGCTTCAAAGCATCTACCGTACACGTAACTCGAGTATCGGTCTCCCTTTTAACAAGTTCAGGAGCAGATCCTTTAATGTCACTCGTGACATTCCAAATATATTGTTAATACGAGGTCCCATGATTAGTTTAAAACTAATTTGGTACTATTAACAACGTGCTCAATCACATAGTGTTTCTTAACAAAACCGATTTTAATCGACTTTTGTTTAAAACACTAATGTTTTGTAAGATCCGTTATACAAAACCACTTTAAAGGAAGTCTTTCGACTAAACAATTAAACAATATCGCCTATTACATAATGTTTTTAACAAAAAAAAACGCATATGTAATATGATGTTGTCAATTTTCATTAAGAAGATCTTAATAGATATGTTTCACATGATCTATTTCTACAATGAAACTCAACAAGGTTTCAGTAGATCCACTATTCTAAAGAAACTCAACAAGGTTTCTATAGAACTTTATACCAACATCCTCTTTTTTGTACTTGCGTTCCAATGACTCTCATAATTCTTTGGCAGTCGTGGTCTTGCAGTACACGTTGTACAAAGAGTCTACCAGACCATTCAGAACATAGTTGTGACACAAGAAGTCAGAATGTTTCCATGCTTCCACAGCTTGCACAGCCTGTGCATTAGAAAGTATACCTTCCTTATGAGGTTCCACTTGAGGTGCAGTCTCATTTAATTATCGTAAGGTTCAAAGTTATGAGATAGAAGAACATCTTCTGTTACCACCTCTTAAATTTCTGCCCATTGAATTTTTCTGGCTTTTCCGCATGATTAGCCACTGTGTTGGTAACCGGCGCACCGGTTGTGTTTACAACAGTAGTCGCAGTATGAGGAGTTTGAGTGTTATTCATCCTGAAATATCAACACAAACAGTTAAACAAACTGTAATCACTCGGTATCTTCTTGTACCGGATCTGCTTCAAAGAAACTCAGTCTTGGTTTCAATGAATAAAATAGATTAGTTTAATATAAACTCAATCTTGATTTCAAAAAACTGATATGAACAAATGCTTTTAAAAAAAATCATTATAGATCTGTAATTCTTTGTAAGTTAAAATCTGTTTAATTAAAACTGATTTCCAAAGAAACTCAATCTTGGTTTTGACATAAAACAGTTTATAAAATCTGTTAATAATATTTAATTCGATTTTAAGAAAGTGTTTATAATTCTGTTAAACAGAATACAAGTTTGTGTTTTTTAATTGGTTTACACCGAATCTGTTTTAAGATTGTTAGGGATACATGTAACACTTTTAATTAAAATAATATCGATCTTTAATTAATAAAGTTAATTAACAGAAAATTAATTACAAAAAAGAAAAATACCGAATAGGGTAGATGCATGTAGACAGACACTATAAACAAAATGAGAAAGCAGTAAAAGATCCGTCGGACGATGGACGTGTGGACACGCTTCCCTTAAAACAAATTCGCCGTCTGTCTCCCAGGGTAACATCGTTCAAAGCTGTTGTTACAGCGGGGATAGACAAACTTGACCTTGTAGATTACGGAAAAGCTGAGTGCTTCTGATCTGAAAGGACTATTGGGGAAATTCTCTTTGTTAATAGAGCTTTTTCCTAAATGTGTTTTTCGGTGTGTTTTGAATGGTTGATATTGGCCATTTTTTATACATATTCATATGCATTTGGTGTAATGCTGCAAATCAATGTCATTAATGCCTTAATTATGCGCTGCTATAAACCAAAATCATAATGCAATTTAATTGTCAATTAAAGACCATTAATTTCCAGTTATAAACCTTTTGAAACAAAATCATAAAAAGCCATTTAATATCAATTACTGGGACACATTAATTTGCAGTTTTCATAAACTTCTGAAACAAATCATAACAGCAATTTAATTGTCAATTAATGAACATTAATTTGTTTAGTTACAAACGAGCTCGTAATTGACATTTAACTTTTTCCTCCATTTCCAACTTTCCTTATTTGAGACCTCGATTCTCATTTACACTACTATGTTTTGGGAATTATACTGGCTCGACCTGGGCCTTACATTTTATAATTATATTTACTAATAATATCATCTTGTCCAAGTTAGTTAAAAACAACATTTTTCACTAAAATTTTTTCCAACAGATTTGTGATTTAAGAGGAGTGTTCCGAATGATTGTTGTTACAGTAATCTATCTGATTATTCCGTTTGTGATGTATCTAGACGCAATTTGACTGTTGGGATTGTTTATGCGGCTGTTGTGTGATTATCTTGTGTATGAACTAGTTTTGACCATAAAACCATCTTGTAAAATTGTTTAATCCAAGAGTTGCTAGCTTATATTCCCTCTTGTTGAGATTACCCAGGGAGGGCGAGTATTTTGGACTCAGATATACACGGCCTCATCGGGTTAATCTAGGCCACCCCAACACCGTACCTTGCGAGGTTTGAACACTTGACCTCTTGTAAGGAAACCAAGAACCTAGACCTAGACCATGACCATTTGAAACCTTGATTGACTATTTGTTTGTAGCAGCAAGTTTTCATAAAATTATGGTTCTGCACTCTCTTTAACTCAAGCAACAGAGAATGCTTCAAAAGCTTGAATTTTATAATGCTAACGGGTAACAGTTTTTTGCAGGTTGTATATCAAAGCTCGGTAAGTGACACATTATCTAGCTTTCAAGACAAGAAACCTACTCCTAAGTTTTTTAACGTGAATTTGGTGTATTATATGTTTTCGTTTTTGATAAATGCTTTTATTATTTGTATACAATCGAAAGTTGTCCTTTTTTTTTATCTTTTCTTTGATCTGCAGAAAAAATATCAGTAAATTACTAGCAATAAGCATGGGGACGGGGGGGTAGAGAAAAATTACACGAATACAATCAAGCAAAACACACCGAAACCAAAAGCTTCCTAGCTCTCCTATAACCAGAATGAATTTAAAATGGCGATGAAAACCGACAAAATAAAAAAAATACAAAAAATAAAAAAAAACTATGTCGACGCCTCGAGAACTGATGTTGTTTTTTACCCACCAAAAAAAATTATTTATAAAAATGTGAAAGATAACACAAACCTTAATAGGGAATACAAATTATCTTGATAAGTATTGATTTCTCGAGTATCGTTTTGAAGGAGTTGACGTGCTTAGGAGAAAAAGGTTTCGATTTTTGATTTTTTTAATAATAAAAAAACCCTAATAAATAATAAAGAAAGTAAAACTATACTCCAACATGATACAAAAAAATTGTTGAAAAAGATAATGCTTCATCTAATGTTGAACAATCTATTAGCAAAGATTAGACTATTCAAAAAAAAAAATCTTCAATAAGCTACATGTAGTGATTTGTGGGTAGAAACTTAAGCTTTTATTTTTTGAATAGTATTCAAAAAATAATCTTCAATAAGCTACATGTAGTTCGACTTTTTGGGAAATAAAATCACTCAACAATCAATAATCATCCAAACATAACCAACCCAAAGTTTTGATTATTAAAAACAATCCAAACGAGTTAACCTTCATAAATTTATCGGAGTTGTTGTTGGTATTGGTATTCCCTTGCTTAAAAGCATGTCACATTCAGGAGTTGGATAGTTTGGATCAGCTGAAAGCCATTTATGCTAAAGTTCATAACGGCAATAGCTTTGTTCAGTTTCATTGAAATCCTTGATGACTTTATTCTCCAATTCGACTCGTGCAGGACTACCAACATGATGTTTCTTACTGAATCCCGATTTGACATAAAAGTCTATTCCATATTTAGCAGTCTTCATATGATGCTTATAAATGGGGTCTTTTTCAGTTGAATATGGATCGCGAGACCATATGCATAACCAAATCCACAAGCCAAAAAAGCACAGGATGATCAAACACCAAACTTTACAACATTTAGATGCCTTGTTAGCACGATCCATGACGATTCAACAAATCCTTGAGAAAATTAAGAGAAACAACTATTAGAGATAACTAAACAACACGAATACCAAAAACATAAGATGAAATTTGTATTACCTTCGAACGCAAAAGAAAACTGCAAGTCTCTCTCTTTAGTTGGCTATTAAAAAATTCATTCATCAAGGAATTATATATATAGAGTTGTAGATGCCATCGATATTTTGGGTAAATTATAGTTTCCATACCGAGAGTTATATTGGATACCAATACTCATCCTCACCATCCATCTAAAAAGAAATCAATGGCTGAGATTAAAAGGAGTTTATTATTTAACCTATTTTTTAAAACTTAAATATCACTTAAACCGTTAATCATTAAGTGAAAAAAATATACCATCACGACGAACATTTAATTATCTTTTTATAGATATCCACTTTGATATATACTTTCGATAAAAAAAATTTGTTTTGATTTTTTTCGTTTTTTCACTTTTTTTTCGTTGTTGAAACTTGCATGAAAATATCATATATGATTAAACACTAATTTGAATATTCGTATAAAATCATATATGATATAACACTAATATCGAATTACATGTGATTGCATTAAACTTAAATATCATATATGATTTAACACTAATATCATATATAACTGATTTATCAGTAATATCATATATGATTTAACACTAATATCATATATGATTTTCATGCAAGTTTTAACAACGAAAAAAAGACGAAAAACGGAAAAAGTAAAAAACGTGAAAAAAACAAAAAAATAAAATTCGTCGAAAGTATATTAAAGTGGATATCGATAGAAAGATAATTTAATGCTCGTCGTGATGATATATTTTTTTTCACTTAACGATTAACGATTCGGGAGATATTAATATATAAAAAAAGATGAAAATGGTTTTTGGGTTTAATTTTATTCATTGGATCAAGATATAGATGGAGGGTGAAGATTAGTCCCTGATATCCACATTAACTTTGGTATCCAAATGAAGGTTTCAACTTTCCTAACTACAGTATTAACTTAGGGTTAACGATTGTAATTATAGTAATATTAAGGGTACTACTAAATCTACTGTAATTATATTATTTATTTTTAACTTTTTAAAAAAAGTCAAACAGCACCTAGAAAGTAGTAAAAATAAGTTGGAGGATGGAATTTTGTTTCGGATGTACTCTCTTCGTCCCTAAATAAGTGTCCACTATTGAATTTCGAAGTCATTATTCTTGAACTTTGACCTCAAATTATTTTGAAATGTGTTATATAATACTTGATGCAAAATATATGAATGAATTGAGTTATAAATGTATTTTCATTGGTATGATTTTCATCAAGTATTATATAACACAAACAAAATAATTTAAGGACAAAGTTGAAGAATAATGACTTCGAAAGTCAATAGTGGACACTTATTTAGGAACGGATGGAATATTTAATGAAGACGATGGAAAAGTGGGTCAGCGTTAAAAGAAAGTGTTGACGTCATTTTTCTTCCAATATATTTCACCACTTTTTATACATAGTAAATAGTTGTAAAGAAGAGTTTAATTAAGCAGTATTTTTTTTGATCGAGTGATATTTTCTTCGTCTTAAAATTATTGTTTACAAACAAAAAAACACATAGTTTAAAAAAAACATCATCATTACACCTTTTTTTTCCTATAAACATCATCATTACCGAACCGAAATGGCGAAATCGATTATAAACCGAAAAAATCGAACCGCTAGCAAAAGTATATAAATTGGCTATCACGACGAGCATTTAATTATATTTCTTTAAATTGGCACTATAATATATTTTCGACAAACTTTTTTGTCTTTTTCACATTTTTTATGTTTTTTGTCTTTTTTCACCTTTTTTCTTCGTTGTTGAAACTTGCATGAGAAATCACATTGATTAAACACTAATTTGAATATTCTAATAAAATTACATCTGATTTTTCCCACATATAATTCGTATTATGGCACAGCTAAGAAAACATGAAAAAAACGACAAATTTATGTTGACGAAAGTATATCATAATGCCCATCTATAGAAAGATATTTAAATGTTGATCGTGACGGTATAATTTGTTTTGTCTAACGATTGACGGTTTATGAATTATGTAAAAAGATAAGTGTAATTGAATTTTTATTTAATTTAAACATAATGTTCGGTTGTGCGTAAGACCGAACAGGACCGGAACGGACCGAAGACCGAAAATTGATCCAAAGGGTGAACCGAGGACCGGATGGGGCGATTAAGTTAGTGGAGAGCCCACTAACTATAACCATTATTTTAATTCTCCAAACCGTCGGCTCGGCTCAGCTTGTGAACGGTGCCAACTTAAGCCGCAGCTTCTCAATGCATCCAAGCAGACCCCCTCCCTAAATCCGTTCATTAGTTCGACGACTTCGCAATAATATCGGCTCACTATTCACTTGGATACATAATATATATATAGTTTATCGTCAACAATATTACATATAAGCTATAATTCTCAAAATGTTGATACATGATAAACCGCATAACCTTTTTAACAAGACTTAATATAGTTGGTGTCTTTAAAGTTAGTTATTATCGATAAATATAAATTTTAAAGTCATTGAGAACTGTTTACGTATGATATCAACACACAAATCTTACCTATCGAAAAGTTACTAACATTCTATTTATCGTAATTCTAGTTTATTTATCAATGAATGTTTTAATTTTTGCTGAAAATTCATCCTATTATATGTAGTGTGATACCTCACATTTGCAACGTTGGTCCATTTAACTAATGAACAGTTGCAACGTTAGTCAATTTAATTTTTTTATTTCGGTTTCAGTTTACGAGCAATAATAAAAAAAATGTAATTTTTTTTTATTTCGGTTTAAGTTTAAGAGCAATAATTAAAAACAAAATTTAAAAATTAATTTTTTTTATATAGGTTTCAGTTTACGAGCAATAATAAAAAAAATAAAAAATTTTAAATTTTTTTTATTTCGGTTTCAGTTTACGAGCAATAATAATAAAAAAAAATTTATTAAATTTTTTTAATTTCGGTTTCAGTTTACGAGCAATAATAAAAAAAAATTAAAATTATATTTTTTATTTCGGTTTAAGTTTAAGAGCAATAATTAAAAAAAAAATTAAATTTAAATTTTTTTATATCGGTTTCAGTTTACGAGCAATAATAAAAAAATAAAAAAATTTAAATTTTTTTTATTTCGGTTTCAGTTTACGAGCGATAATAAAAAAATTAAAAAAATTATTAATTTTTTTTATTTCGGTTTCAGTTTACGAGCAATAATAATAAAAAAAATTTAAAATTTATTAAATTTTTTTAATTTCGGTTTCAGTTTACGAGCAATAATAAAAAAAATTTTAAAAATTATATTTTTTATTTCGGTTTAAGTTTAAGAGCAATAATTAAAAAAAAATTAAAAATTTAAAATTTTTTTATATCGGTTTCAGTTTACGAGCAATAATAAAAAAAATTTAAATTTTTTTTATTTCGGTTTCAGTTTACGAGCGATAATAAAAAAAATAAAAAAATTATTAATTTTTTTTAATTTCGGTTTCAGTTTACGAGTAATAATAAAAAAAATTTAATTTATTAAATTTTTTAATTTCGGTTTCAGTTTACGAGCAATAATAAAAAAAAATTTAAAAAATTAAATTTTTTTTATTTCGGTTTCAGTTTACAAGCGATAATAAAAAAATTAAAAATTATTAATTTTTTTTATTTCGGTTTCAGTTTACGAGCAATAATAAAAAAAATTTAAATTTATTAATTTTTTTAATTCTTTTTATTATTGCTCGTAAACTGAAACCGAAATAAAAAAAATTAATAATTTTTAATTTTTTTATTATCGCTTGTAAACTGAAACCGAAATAAAAAAAATTTAAAAACCATGTATAAAATGTGTGTAAAAACGTGTATAAATTTTAAAATAACTTGAAAATATATTTTTGTAACATAACTGAATTTTGAGTTAATTGCAAACAGTCGTTAGCATAAAGGACTATCGTTGCAACTGTTCGTTAGTTAAATGAACTAACGTTGCAAATGAGAGGTAACAGACTACATATAATAGGTCGAATTTTCAAGTTGGATACATACAATAACAAAAAAAAATGGCTACATACAATAACAAAAAATGACAAGTTGGATACATTTTCAAGTAATTAGCCCTTCTCAAAATGTTGATACATGATAAACCACATAACCTTTTTAACAAGACTTAATATAGTTGGTGTCTTTAAAGTTAGTTATTATCGATAAATATAAATTTTAAAGTCATTGAGAACTGTTTACGAATGATATCAACACACAGATCTTACCTATCGAAAAGTTACGTAACACTCTATTTATCGTAATTCTAGTTTATTTATCAATGAATGTTTTAATTGTTGCTACTTTTGCTACTTTTTATAAGTATATATAATTAAATAAATAAAAAGTAGTATAAATTTTTTTATTTAACCATGAAAAGAAAACAAAGGCATAATGACTATATACTCATATGAAGTTTTTAATAAAATATGAAAAACACATAATGATTACACTAATCAAAGTTTTTTATAAAAGGTGAAAAAACATAATAATTATGCTAATCATGGTAAATTTAGTGATTTTGTTTGGTAGATTTAGAGTAACCCAATATTAATGGCCTTGAATGATCTAGAAATTGCTTGCTTGCACAAAAAGTAAACTTAAGCTTCTATTAAGAGTATGTTTGACATTCAAAATTATGAGGAGATTATAATTATCTTTTGCAAAAATAATCTACTTAAAATATAAGTTTTCTTTGATAGAAAAATTTTATAAAAAAAATAATCTCATATAATCTTATAAAATCAAATATTAATGTGGTTTATAACAATAATAATCTCTTTCCATAATCTTCATCTATAACTTCATTTTCAGTTTCAGCACAGTTATTTTTGTCGTACCTAAAAAAAACTTCTAAATTTAAGCGAGTTTTAATTATTCATCATACATAACATTCTCACATACGAGACTTTGTACTCAAACACGTCTTGTAATAACAAATTTTTTGAACCATTTATATATAATCGGTAAATTTGGTTTGTTTTTCTACAAAAAAAAAATACTTATTACCTCTTATGTCTATGGGCGGGAACAAATTAAAAAAGAAGTGTTTGTTTTTTTACAGACATAAAAATATGAAAACACTTCTTTCCACTTCAATAATTCAGACATGCCAAACTTCTCATTTCCACTTCTGTCTACAACAATCCGGACTTTTTTCTGGGTTTATATGTTTTCATACGTCTTACTCCGTCTTCATCCGTTTTTATACATTTTTGTACCTTTTCAGTCATTTTCATACGTTTTTTACGTTTTGTACGTTTTTGTACATTTATTTTCATCAGTTTTTCTACGATTTTCTCCGTTTTGTATGTTTTTATACATTTTCGTACGCTTTTCGTTTTTATACGTTTTTTTACGGATTCATCTATTTTCGTACGTTTCTTACGTGTTTTACGTTTTTTTACGTTTTCATCCGTTTTCGTCTCTTTTAGTACGTTTTCATCCATTTTCGTTCGTTTTTGGACGCTATTACACTTTTTCATTCGTACAAAAATGCACAATAAGGTATGACAACGTATACACACGTATACACACTTACACAAACGTACAAGAAGTATGAAAACGTACAATAAATGTTAAATAAAACGTAAAAAGAGTATGAAAACGTACAAAACGTAAAAAAACTACAAAAAGGTAAAAAAAAAGGAAAGCTACAAAAACGTACAAAAAGGTATAAACATACAAAAATAAATAAAAACGAATGAAAACGTACAAAGACATACAATAACGTAACAAAACGTACGAGACGGACAAAAAAACGTACTAAACGTAAAAAAATTAGGCAAAAAACGTACAAAAAACGGACAAAAACGTAAAAAAATGAACAAATACAAAAACGCTAGTGAAAAAGATAAAGAAAAAAAAAGAATAAAAGAAGTACTTCAATAGCACAAAAAACAAACGGTATTTTTTTTTGCAAATGAAGACTTTAAATGTATCTTTCATTTTACAGACATGATTTACAGATAAAGAGGTAAAACCTATAAAAAACAAACAAAACCTTATAATATTAAAATAAAAACACTATAGCCTTCACAAATTACAGAAAATAAATGAACGACGACTTATAATATTAAAAAACCTAGATGGAAATAACTAGTATGTTAATCCAAACGTAAGCAACCAGAACAATTAATTTCTAGAATATTACTCGAAAAAAAGTAATAACGAGTTTATTAAATTCAAGATCACATGTAATTATACTTATTTCTTGTTGGCGAAACAGAGAGAAACAATTCTATTATGGACATAATCTTAACCGCATAAATACACATTGAAATTAATCTGGACCACTTAAAGATGCACATTTTCAGGTTTGTCAGTTGACAAATTATGCATTTGGATTATAGCACGTTTTGTTATCAAACATGTGAATATAAGTCAGATAAGTACCACAATCTGATAGTGACATATCAAAATCAAAATCAAAATCAATCGATTGAGATTCATTCAAAACCCCTAATTTCAAACAAACCCCCAATTCAAAAACCCTAATTGATGAACATCTTTTAACAAAGATGACTTTCAAACTCCACACATTATAACACCCTTGCCACCGCCACCATTAAACCATTATCCCATCACTGCTGCCACCATAACTATAATCACCACCACCCTCTGACTCTCCAAAATCTATTGATGGTTTGGTATGTTAGAGTGGTTTTGGATTTTTTTTATGGGTTATGGTGTGCTTGGTGGTTTTGGGTGTACTTGGTAACTTTCTGTGTGGTGGCTTCATGATGTTTAAGATCTGCTCTTATTCATCTTAAAAGTTGTGGCATAGTGACTGTTATGTTGTCTTTGACCGGTTCTAATGGTTGTTAGTCCGATGGATGTGTTGGTTTATCTGATGAGTTCGATTAAGGTGGTAAAAGCTGTTGGTTTGTCTTAGATCTAATCACTTCCAAAAATAACCACCAAAAACCCTAAAATACTATCTAACAATTTAAACCGCCGGCGATTGACTGTTACTCCATGAATAAAAAAACCTAAACTGAAGAAACAAACGGCTCAAGACATAAATTGAAGAAACCACAAGTTAACCAAACAATCAAGGATGTTTGGCGGTCTGAATCATACGAATGATATTGGATATATGATTTGGTAAGATTTTGTTTCTTCGTATCAGGGTTTTTTTGGGGATTTTAATTTCATTAATTGTGTGTGTCAGCTTAAAAGTACTGTTGTATCTCATGGGTTGTTGATTCGCTTGAAGATAAATCAAAGAAAGCAAGTGCATGTGTTCAATTAGCTATTTTGGTCTTCGATGAAAGGTATTATATTATGATGAGTAATCTAATTTATTCTTTTACAAGCTTAGGAATAAAATGTAATGGAAATAGTAACATTGAGCTTATTGGCAAGCCGGTGCAGATTCTTGAGCCCATGGTGTCTTTTTTGGTAAGACCCTTATATTGACTTTACTGAATATTTTAATTACTAAACATCCTAAAAAATTATTCCTCATGATCTTTGAATGAGTCATGACTTTAGTCAATATTTTCACATGAGTATTCATATATTCATTTGGATTGGCAATTAAATGAGAAGCTTAAGCTTGAGTTTGTACATGTTGGAATTGTTAAAAAAAGGATCATTCGTGAGACAATGTGATTACAGTTATTCCCATTACATTGCGTTTTTAAACAAAAATATTTGGGAGGCTCCGCAATACAAGAACACTTATGCGACTTTCCGCATGTTTGACCCATTTGTCCTTTTGTATTTGAGCCATAGTTTTTGTTTCTTTCATTTTTTCCGTTTGGAAGCGATGGAGATAAAATATAACCAGAATTAACCCATCTATAAGTAAATGGGCTTTGGGCGTCTTTGTCCTGCATGTATTCAGTCTCGCACCAGGAGTCTGGTTTGATACAAATTCAGTTTTCACTACACTACGGACAGGTAGATATAGTGCTGATGTCGTAGGCAGATAGTTGAATTGACAAGACGATGCAGGCATGCTACCGCTGCTTTAGCTGATCTAATATTCATTTATGGTGTATTAAATGAAGGTAAGACTAGACCCTACACTCTTAGTTCTGAAAGTATTTTGCATTTGGGTGTAATGATAGTGTACTTTTTTAACTGGCAGTATAATTGTTGTGTCAAAAATGCAAATCTGAAATCTTAAAGTCTATTATGCCTTCATAATAGTTATTCGCGTATATCACTTTGTGAATTTTATTGATATCATTTGTTACTTTGGCTTCAATCTAAAGTTTTTAATTATAGTAAAGTCGTATATATTTGACATCCATGTAAACGTTACAGCCACCACAGATTCGAATGTGTGTTCTTTCCTTTAGAATCTCCAAATTATAAGGTCGGGTATAATATTTTATACAATAAGGAGACAAAGGGAATGTGACCCGTAGTGTTTCTTACCAGATGGTTAAGACTGAAGTATTATTTGCTGGTATTGAGGTATAATAGTGTTATGTCACACAGTGACACACTCTTCTATTTAAACACCGACACACGTGAAAATAAAACCTGTTATTTACGAGTTGATTATTATAACTCAGCTTAATGTTTAAGAGCATCTCATGACGTTGATCATGGAAATCCATTCTATTACTGTTGGTACACTGTTGCTATTTTTAACACTGCTAATTACATCCTTATACACAATTTATTAAGTGTGTCTGAATAAAAAAAACAAGGCATATGTATATGAATACTTAAAGTAGCAAAACTTGCCTTGACAATAACTAAAAACTTATCTGTCTCTAAGTTCATCAAATTGTTGTTGTAAACTGATAAAATTTATGTCTCAAAACAAGGAGGGTTACAAAGACAACAAGGAAAACAAATAAAATGTGTTTTGTAATTTCCGTTGTTAAGTTGGGAAATACATGTTTTGTGTTTGGTAGAGAATTTTGTTGGAAAACAATGATTTGAACTATCTTTGTTTTCCTTGTTCCACAAAACATTTGTGGAAATAAAAAAAAATTTCCACCCAACTAAACACACCCTTAATGTTGTGGGTTTTTAAGTCAAAATGTCAAATAAATGTTCTCTTGCCTTCGTATAATTAT
The DNA here is from genome assembly GCA_026074375.1 of Tanacetum coccineum. Lineage (NCBI taxonomy): Eukaryota > Viridiplantae > Streptophyta > Magnoliopsida > Asterales > Asteraceae > Tanacetum > Tanacetum coccineum. The sequence continues at coordinate 13,642 of BQNB010051449.1, read as the reverse complement.
GAATCTGTTAATATTTTTACACATTGAGCTTAAGAGCTTTTCTTTAGGCTCGCAAGCTGAACAAATAAACTAATCTTAAAAGTCCTACAGATTGAGCTTAGTAGCTATTATCTAGGCTTATTGGACTTTGTTGGTGACATTTTTCACTTGTTTTCAATACAGGAACACAAATCACCAGTTCTGGAACGATTTAGAAAAAGACAATACTCATATGTTGAGGTATATATTTACTTTTATGATGAGTAAAGGTTTCTTCCGTTTATTGAATTTGGTTTCTCTGTTGTCATTTGCCCTTGAAAAACTGATAAATGCAATTGTATGGTTTTAATTTTTTTTCTTGAGTTTATATACCCTTTAGAAAACAAAGACTAATAAGCACTAGGATGTCTTTAGTTTTTATACCCTTTTGCGCATGTTGCCTCATGAATATTACATTGATAATGATCAATGTTTGATTGCTAATCAAATGATCAGTCCAGTTTTTTATTATGGAATTGGACATGTGTAAGCACTGAGGCAACGACAAAATATCTAGATGCGAGGAATATTAATAGGACTGTAATATCAATAATTTTTAACGAGGCCTATACATTGTTTTTGTAAAATACAGTATGATGGAGCAGATGCAGAAGCTCTTGCATCAGGAGCAGGAGAAGCTGAAGAGGATGTGGGAGCAGTTGAAGCACCTGGAAGATAATGCAAAGTCATCGTAAGTTTATTTCTAATCTATTATTTGAGTTTCACATTTTGAAATGTTAAATTTTGCTTAGCAGGAATCCCAATAAAGTCTTGAATTCTATTGCTATTTGTTCTGTTGCCGTCTTGCTTTTCTTCCATTGTCTTATCCTTGGAGTTGCATCACTTAAGCATAAGCAAAAAATTTCAAACGAGCATAAGGGGGTCCTTGCTTCTGCGGTTTTGGCTACTTTTGGAGTAATTATTGCAGTCTTCATCATAACTCATCAACAAATCTCATGAGGACACAGTTCATGAAACTTTGCCTATGGTTTTTAGGGGGGATTTCGGTTGCTGCACCTGTGCTTTTAGCCATCGAGTGCTTTGGGTCAGATCATTGGAGGTTGTTCGTCTGGATTTTTATTCCAGTTATTTGGTTGTTGGCAGGCATTTTATGTCATATGATGACATCATGTGTCCCGGTCTTGCCGGTATCAACGAGAAAAAATCTGCCAAATGGAGTCAGGGTGTGACTTTTTGGTATCATCATCAAATTCCATCAAGGTGTGACTTGAAAAGAAATGCTTTGTGTTTTGCGAAACTTACCCTCATGTATATACTTTTTCATGAAGTAGGCCTGTTTAATTGTCTTTGCATGATATGTGTGACTTGGAGTTTCAGTCATGTTATGTAATGAATTCTGGTTGAACCACACTTTCAATGCAGGGTAGTTTATCAGCTATCTTGTTGGTTAACATTATTTTTTCAGGTTAAATGTTATTTTATTTTACTGGTCACCGACGTGAGACATGTGGATAAACATGAGCGCTGATTGGCCATATATATGTAGTCCTCTATAATCCCCATAAAAATTATGGGATATATAACATAAGCTATCAATGAAACATTCACATATCTCAACTTTTTACCTCTACTCGCTACTTAAGGATACACAAGAGATTGCCTTCGTCACACTGAACTATTTGGTGGAAGAAACTCTATGATCTTAAATGTCGTATACCCACTTGAGTTGTATTGTCGTTGCAATTACTGGTTCTCGATTTCTAAAAGGAATAACATTTTCCATGTTCGGAAAAATAAAGCGGTTTTTTTACTATTTTATTCTTATCCACTTAAGATACAGTTTCATATTTTGAGAATACATTTGCAAAGATTTACAGATTCCGAAGTAAAATCTATATAGTTATACGACTATTTAAATTTGATGTGATATCAAATCTGATGTGTAACCCTAAACCTTAAATCTATAAATTTGTTGTATTTTTGGTCTAGGGTGACACTTAAATTAATACATATTGTTATTTAAATGCATATTTTGCTGTAAAGTATTATTAATGAATAATCTAATACGGAAAATTAAGTCTGAGTTTATTAGGACTAATAAATAAACCGGAAACGTGAGCTTTAAAATAGTCGGTCGAGTTTTTGAGTTGAACTCTATTTTGGGGACAGTCTTGGGTTTGCAGCGTCAAGCCTATTAATTCAACTGTATTCCTGCATGACAAGTTGCAAACTTGAAGTAACAAAGATGTATCTGATCCCCTGGTGTTGTAAGACTATTATTACTTTGTTAAAGGATCAAACCAGATGTCATAGGTATCAAGACAACACAAACCAAAAATCTACGTTTTACTTCCAGTTTTGTGTTACCATTCGGTGTTTCTGTTTTCAAATCAATAATCTACGTTGCTTAGCATTAAAAGAAGGAAGATACACTATAGATATCCAATTAATAATGTTAAGTATTTATAAAAGTACAAACCAACATTATAAAACCCGAAATAAAGGTCATGTTAACAGTTGACTTTATTTTGAAACAAAAGTAGTACAAATGGGTTGGTTAGCCAGTTGACTTGGTTATTTCCTGGCAACTACTTCTTTTGCAGGGTAATCAATATACAGTGACTTTTATTACTAGTTGAGGGGTAATAATAGTTTGACGGACTCGTAAAGAAAACAACAGGTTGCAAAAAATATCCCACTTTCATAGGGGACTATTACTTTGAGAAATTCTAAATAGAAACAGGGATTATATAACTCAGATATATGTACCCCTAAATCACCATTTGTACCCTCCTCCCCCTTGGGTTTTTTCCGGTTTTTTTTTGTATTTTTATAATTTTGTATATGTTATAAAACTGTGACACGGAAAAAACGGAACGAAAAATATAAAGTTTAACAGGTCAAAAGTATGAAACTGTCAAAAATTACGGAACAAAAACTGATAAAAAACTGCGTTGCACTGTAAAAAGAGAGGTACAAAAGGAATTTTTTGTATCTTTTTGACACTATTCATGAGCCGGGGTGTGCCAATAGGGGTACCCAACTCAGAATGAGTATCACAAATTGAGAGAATGTCAATCCTATGAGTTATTATATATATATTCCACATACAGTTGACCAATAATATAGACATTAAGAAGACTCTTTGAATGACAAAAATACCCTCCAATCAAACTTAGTAAAGAAGAGGTATCTTTGCTACTACTATATCATATTGCCACTGGACTAAAAGACTCCTATAAAGTAAACAAAGTCGCTCTCTCATCTTGCAAAACAAAAACAAAAAACATGGGAGAAAGGTTAGGAGAGAGATGTGGTATTACTGAAGATGTGATCATAAAAGCTTCTTCATTAGCTGTGAACTCACACAAGTATGCTAATGGGTATAAAGTGGAACTTGGACCTCAAGAAACTATTTTCGCCTTTGGTGGATCATGGTCTGTTCAAGACTTTTACAACCATGAGCCTTTTGGAGAAACAAAGGTCGATATCGCGTTGTTTCCGACACTAAAAAGCATTGGAAATAATGAAGTTGCTATGATCAATCAAGGTTTCTTTCTCAAGTTTCTATCTATTCTGCAAACAACATCTTTCAAGAATGAGGTAACTTTCCTTTCTTTTTACTCTTTTACAGTTTACTACTTACTTGTATAGATAATCACTTTTTAGTTGGTTTCATATGTTGATGATAATATATAAAGTTTTTTATTTTATCTTTTACTTTGTTGTATTAAGAAAGTTGCTTGACAGAAATATGGATAAAATAGTAGAGGCGGAAAGAGGCCAAACTTTCTATTTTTAGAATTCTAAGAAAAAACTAAATGTATAATTAGATTAGACTAATATAACTTTCATAACCAAAATCATTGAATTATCTGGTTTATGAGGTTAAATGCTTTTAAATACTTTGCGCTTAAGTTTTTACCCGTTTGACCTTTTTGGCTCATTTTACCCACTTGACCTTTTCAGCCCGTTTTACCTCTTCGGCTCATTCTACCCACTTGACCTTTTCGGCTCATTTTACCGTTTTACCTTGAAGTTCTTACCCGTTTGACCTTGTCGGTTCATTTTACCCTTTCTGTTGAAAATAAATCATTTGACCCGTTTGGGTGTAAAAATAACCAAATTTGATGCATTCAAAAGTAAACGGGTCGAAGCAGTTCCTCTATAATTAATAATATTATCTTATGAAATGCAGGTGGAGAAAACAATCAAAGACGGGAAACCCATAATATTTACAGGTCATTCTTCAGGTGGTCCGGTGGCGATCCTTGCAGCAGTCTGGTTCCTGGAAAAACACACAAGATTTGGTGGCCAGGCCCCATGCAAATGTGTTACTTTCGGGTCCCCACTTGTAGGTGACCGCATATTCACACATGCTCTAAACCGCGCAGAAAGTAGGTCATTTTTTTCTCATTTCTGTGGGGGAGATTTGCATTGTTCTCGTAATAAACACTAGCCTCATTCTCCTCCGTTAGAAATGAAATTGGTCGGATTCTCGACTTTTTTAATCCCGAATCACGAAACTTCCAAAATCCATCAATCCAGACATCCCAAGAAGCTTCAACTTTTTTTAAGACCGTTTTGAAGAATGCATCATCCATTGCCAGTCACACGGCTTGTAATCTAATGGGAAGTACTAATTCACTACTCGAGACCATCTCTAGCTTTGTTCAACTTAGTCCTTACAGGCCTTCTGGAACTTATGTTTTTTGTACCGGAAATGGGAAAATGGTTTCTGTTAAAAACTTGAATGCGGTTCTTCAGATTCTGTTCTTTTCTAGTCAGCCTGCAGATGAAGCGGACTTAAAAAATGCAGCAAGCAGAAGCTTGTATATGGCTATGGCTTATCATAATGAGTTAAAAGAAAGTTTAGGGATGCAAGATGTTGTGTACCTTGAAGATGAAACAGAGATTCCTTTATCCTCGAACAGTAGTGCTTCTGGTGACCCGGCCTCCGTAAACACAGCTCTAAAGGAAATCGGTCAAACACCCATCCACTCACTGTACACACTCATTCCATATGACACTTGTCTCTTCACGTTGGTGAGTTTTGGTTAGCAGCATATGCGTACAATAATACATTATGACGTATAAGATCTCCTATGTAAAAAAATTTAAATATTTATATTGTTATCATAATAAAAACCCTTTTGCATGTTTTGACCCTTACTATAAATGTTCCATTACGATCCATACTTAAAGGGCTGATTCCAGGCAGGCCCGTTTATGACCTGTTACCTGACCACCATCATGGGACCTTTTTTATGCAAGAGCTTAGACTTACGAGCTATATTTTGCAGAGCACGAGGGCCAGGCTAAGTCTTCGAGCAGCACAGGCATTTGAAAAGCAAAAGGCACAAAATCAAACTACGATTGAATCGAAGAAACCCAACATCATGAAAATGCATAATGTGATAGCCGACTATCAAAAGGCATGTGAGGATCGAAAGATTGGCTATTATGACGCTTTCAAGATTCAAAAGGGCAACGAGGACTTTGAAGCAAATGTGAAGAGGCTAGAACTAGCTGGCATTTGGGATGAAATTGTGGAAATGCTGAAACGGTATGAACTCCCAGATGGGTTTGAGAGCAATGACAGCTGGATCAAGCTAGGAACCAAGTTCAGAAAACTCGTTGAGCCGCTTGACATAGCTAACTACTATCGGCACTCAAAGGATGAAGACACTGGGACGTACTTGAGAGAGGGTGGTAGACCAAAGCGTTACAAGTACACTCAAAGATGGCGTGAGCATGCTCAGAAGCTGGAAGAAGGGGCTAGTTCTGAGACAACTTTATGGGCAAAAGTTGAGGAGCTGAAGAGAAAAACGTATGAAAAAACAAAGGAGCAAATTATTGACCTGGAGAAACAAGTGACCGAATGGGTTGAGAAAGAAGAGGTCGGGAAAGACATGTTCTTGGAAAAATCTACTTTTGTGGAATGGTGGAAAACGCTCCCAGAGAAGCATAGATCAGAATCTTGCCTCAGAGTGCACTTGGTGAATCTCTCGCAATGAAAACAATGATGTTTTATCCAAAAGAACATGATTCTCATTTTCAACTTCAATAAGCAACTTATAGTTGGCGCCTATGTATCTTTTTAGTTCTGATGTTATCAATGTAATCATGTCTGATAAACAAAGTTTGCTTCTAATCATTCAAAAGATGTATTTTGTATAAATTTCTCATGCTATTTGCAACAAAATTGATTATCGATAAAGAGTTTCACTCCCAACTCCGGAGACTATTTACACACACGTGATGAGTTTTTCTAGTTTCAGGTTAGGCCTAGCTGAGGTATCCAGCTGACCTATTTTCATTACCCTAAATGTGTGTACCTAGTGAGATTTGAAGACATCAACACAAATACTCCGTATACAACACCATATATAAGCCAACAGCATTTCCCTTTTCTAATCAATGTGGGATTTGAATGCTGAAATTACTTTCAAACAAAAACATACTAAGATGTCTAAATTTACTATTAAATGAATGCAAGAAAGATGTTCAATGAAATACTTCACACTGTTGTATTGACTTCTAAATTTGCATATGGTCTGGTTTAGGAGTGACAAACAGTGATGGAGAATGTTGTCGCGTCTACTTTAAAAACCACGTGTTTAGTAACACACAAGTATTTTCACAATATTACCACCATATCTCCAACCTTATACTAAATTTAGACCCAAAATTCATATATCAAAATCAGAAAACATTTGCCATTATAACTAAACATTACGTGTCAGCTGGGAAACCTGATAAAGCGGTTAGAGGTTTTTTGTCTATGCATGAATTGGCTGCCAACAGGATTTGAGCAGTTTTAAAATGTTTCTTGATGCTTTATGCAAGTCTAGACGAGTTGAAATGACGTATTACTTGTTTAAGGTTTTGAGGAGAAGATTTAGAGCTGATACAATTAGTTATTTAGTTATACAGTAATATAATAGCAAATGGTTTTTGTCTGATTAAGCGAACGCCAAGGGCGTTGGAGGTGTTTAGGGAGATGGTGGAAAGTGTTCTTGAGCCGACTCTAAAGACATATAATGTGATTCTTAACGGGTATTTTAAAGCGGGTCATGAAGGAAGGATTTCTTTTACAATAACAGTTCAAATATAATTCGTGTAGGTCCTGACTGCTCTAATTTTAACAATGAAATGGCGTGAATTCACAGTTAATAAGAAGGATATCATTTACAGTAACATGTCAAATATTTATTTTGGTTGATTTTTTATTTCTGTTTCATTAGTGGGCAGGTTTCCCTGAAGCTGGACACCAGTTTGGAGAGGTCGAGTTACAGAGTTTATGGTTTACATGGTCATGTTCTCTCAAATAAAACAATGATCTTACAAAGGAATCCATTTTTTCTTTACCAGGCAATATAACCAACCATGTTAACGACAATTTGAGAGAATATCATTATATCAATCGTAAAATTGTTGTGGCCTTGTGCCACCAGCCGCACCGAAGGGTAGGTCAGTCATTTCAAAGTTCAAACAATCAAGGAAGGGAAACCCATAATATTTACGAGTCATTCTTCAGGTGGTCCAGTGGCGATGCTTGCAACTGTCTGGTACCTGGAAAAACACACGCAATCTGGTGGCCAGGCCCCGTGTAAATGTGTGACTATCGGGTCCCCACTTGTAGGTGACCGCATATTCACACATGCTCTAAACCACGAGAATTGGTCACGTTTCTTCTCCATTTTGTTGGGAGATCTGACATTGTTCCCCGAATAACACTAGCCTCATTCTCCTCCGTTAGAAATGAATTTGGTCAGATTCTAGATTCTTTTAATCCTGAATCATGAAACTTCCAAAATCCATCAATCCAGACATCCCAAGAAGCCTCAACCTTTTTTAAGACCGTTTTAAAGAATGCATCATCCATTGCCAGTCACACAGCTTGTAATCTAATGGTATTCACTACTCAAGACCATCTCTAGCTTTGTTCAACTTAGTCCTTACAGGCCTTTCTGGAAGTTATGTTTTTTGTCCGGAAATGGGAAAATGGTTTCTGTTAGAAACTCGAATGCGGTTCTTCAGATTCTGTTCTTTTCTGGTCAGCCTGCAGATGAAGCGGACTTAATAAATGCAGCAAGCAGAAGCTTGTATATGGCTATGGCTTATCATGACGAGTTAAGAGAAAGCTTATTAGGGATGCAAGATGTCGTGTACCTTGAAGATGAAACAGAGATACCTTTATCTTCAAACAGTAGTGTTTCAGGTGACAACGGCCTCTGTAAACACAACTCTAAAGGACCTCGGCTTGGTGAGTATTAGTGCGGGGTACAATAATTCATTATGATAATATAATAACATGACCTATTTACTAACTAATATGTTTGAGATGGTTCGTGTTTTTATCTCAAACGGGTCATATGAAAAAAGAAGCTCTAAGAGAACGGGCCAAATGAGACAGTAGTCACCCGAAGTTTATTTTGACGCATAAGACCTCCTATATATATATATATATATTTTTTAAATAATTAGATTATTTTTATAATAAAGTTCTTTTTGTATTCATAATCAAGGCATTGCTGATTCATAACCCTGCCTGTTTTGACCCTTACTGACAATGACCCCGTTCGATCCATAGTAAAAAGGGCCTGATTCCACGTGGGCCCATTTTTGACCTGTTACTCGATCGTCATCTTGGAATTTTAATAGACTTAAGAGCTATTTTTGCAGAGCAGGAGGGCCAGACTATGCCTTCGAGCAGCACAGGCATTTAAAAAGCAAAAGGTACAAAATCAAAATACGATTGAATCAAAGACACCCAACATCATGAAAATGCATAATGTGATAGCTGACTATCAAAAGGCATGTGATGGTCGAAAGATTGGTTATTATGACGCTTCTTCAAAAGGGCAACGAGGACTTTGAAGCAAATGTGAAGAGGCTAGAACTAGCGGGCATTTGGGATGAAATTGAAGAAATGCTGAAACGGTATGAACTCCCAGATGGGTTTGAGAGCAATGACGACTGGATCAAGCTAAGGACCAAGTTCAGAAAACTGGTCGAGCCGCTTGACATAGGTAATTACTCTCGGCACTCAAAAGATGAAGACACTGGGACCTACTAGAGGAGGGTGGCAGACCAAAGCGTTACAAGTACACTCAAAGATAGTGTGAGCATGCACAGAAGCTGGAAGAAGGCGCTAGCTCCGAGACAACTTTTTGGGCAAAAGTTGAGGAATTGAAGAGAAAGCCTATGAAAAAACAAAGGAGCAAATTATTGACCTGGAGAAACAAGTGAAAGAATGGGTTGAGAAAGAAGAGGCGGGGAAAGATGTGTTCTTGAAAAAATCTACTTTTGTGGAATGGTGGTAAACACTCCCAGAGAAGCATAGATCAGAATCTTGCCTTAGACGACACTTGGTAAATTCAACACAATGAATAGCAATCTCATTTTCATCTGCATTAAGCAACAGATTATTATCTAGTGTTACTTAAAAATTGATTGGCTTTATTCCCTCCAATTTGGTGCCTATGTGTCTCTTTCATTTTACGTAAAACTCACTGGTTTCAAATTCAGATAAGCATGCAGAGACACATAATTCTATCACGTATTCAATTAACTTCTATATATTTCTTCGTTCTTAAACAGCAATAGCCTTGAAACGGAGATCTGAGAACCGAAGTTTATGGGGTGTTTTGTTTTACATTTTGAAACTTATCATTTGATTATTGTGACTTGTAATCAACGTAATCAAGCTGTGATGTTCAGATAATCTTTTCATACCAGTTGCAACAATATTGATTGTCAAAGAGAAATAAAATTACCCAATTACTTAGAAAGTTTTGATCCGATCTCAGAAATTGTTACTCCTTTTCCAAGAAAAGCAATTTCTTGCCATTTGTGAACTAATTTTTTCTGGTCAACAATAGATATTTACCTCATCAGTATAACACTACAACTTCAAACATCAAAAGCATGGTGTATCAAGAAAACCTTCCAATAGACGAAGACGTTCGAAAAATTGTGCATACAATTTTGTGATGGGGCAACCGTTGTTGACAGTACAGATATTATAAAAGCATGATTCCACGCTTCGTCCGTTTATCGACCTGTTACCCGTGCACCCTCTTGGAAGTATTAAGACGATAATCTCTGCCTATTAAAATGCCACCTAAACACAATAGCTCCAAAACCAACTTATGCGAGAAAAATTTTATTCTGCCAATCAGGTCTCAGAGTTTATGTCTTCCTGTCAAATTTGCCATGCTAAACTGACCGGGGATGCTGCTGACCAAAAAGGACATAATACGCAATCAAAGATTGCATTAAAAGACACTGAGGGCAAGATCTGTAATGCAGAGTTTCCAATCCACGTGACCCCAATACTTTGTGGGTATCTCACGAATACCTTAAGGCTGTAGACTTGACTCCCACTATCTTATCGTCTTGTTTATCCTGATGGGCATATATTGTATCATAGACGAGTGTCCAAAAAACTCCAGAGAGATAAAGTGGCAAGACAACAGCAGGATCAAGGGTCCCTCTAACAGCAGACCATCCCAATAAGGCACCCCAATTGAAAGTTAAACCCAGAAAGGCTTGAGGCCAAAACGTAATCCTTTTCATGAGGGGGTATGAAAAGACAAGTAGCGATGAAGAAGCCCCCAATACTCGGCTATAGTCATTAAGCTGGAGGAGAATACCAAGACCCAAAAGCAGTTGCGCACCGAGAAAAGAAACCCCTTGGAACGGTGTTAACGCACCGCTTGCAATTGGCCTTGACTTAGTTCGTTCGACCTTTGTATCAATATCGCGGTCAAGGAGATCATTGATAGTACATCCAGCACCCCGTAAGAGTAAAGACCCACAACCAAATAGAGCCATCATCTTGAAATCAGGAAGGTGTCCGGGAGGAGCTGCTAATGTGATGGACCAGAAACAAGGCCAAGCAAGTAACCAAGTACCAATAGGTTTAACCAACCTAGCAAGATGGGCATACGGCCTTACGATCTTAGGCAAATACAAGTGAAAGAATGGGTAAGAAGAGGTCGGCAAAGATGTGTTCTTGGAAAAATCTACTTTTGTGGAATGGTGGAAAACACTCCCAGAGAAGCATAGATCAGAATCTTGCCTTAGAGGACACTTGGTGAATTCAACACAATGAATAGCATTCTCATTAACTGATTATTATCTAGTGTTACTTAAAATTGATTGGCTTTATTCCCTCCAATTTGGTGCCTATATGTCTCATTCATTTTACGTAAAACTCGCTGGTTTCAAATTCAGATACGCATGCAGAGACACGTAATTCTACGTAATTCTATCACGTATTCAATTAACTTCTATATGTTTCTTCGTTCTTAAACAGCAATAGCCTTGAAACGGAGATCTGAGAACCGAAGCTTATGGGGTGTTTTGTTTTACATTTTGAAACTTATAATTTGATTATTGTGACTTGTAATCAACGTAATCAAGCTGTGATGTTCAGATAAACAGATATGGTTTTCATAATTCTAATATGTTTTGGATAATCTTTTCATACCAGTTGCAACAATATTGATTGTCAAAGAGAAATAATATTACCCAATTACTTAGAAAGTTTTGATCCGATCTCAGAAATGGTTACTCCTTTTCCAAGAAAAGCAATTTCTTGCCATTTCTGAACTAACTTTTTCTGGTCAACAATAGATATTTACCTCATCAGTATAACACTACAACTTCAAACATCAAAAGCATGGTGTATCAAGAAAACCTTCCAATAGACGAAGACGTTCGAAAAATTGTGCATACAATTTTGATGGGCAACCGATCATGCAGTACAGATATTATAAAAGGCCTGATTCCACGCTGACCCGTTTATGACCTGTTACCCGAGCACCATCTTGGAAGTATTAAGACGATAATCTGCCTATTAAAATGCCACTAAACACAATAGCTCCAAACCACTTATTGGAGACAAATTTTCTACTGCAATCAGGTCCAGAGTTTATGTCTACTGTCCAAATTTGCCATGCTAACTGACCGGATGCTGCTGCCAAAAAGACATAATACGGCAATCCAAGATTTGCATTAAAGCCACTGAGGGCAAGACTGGTAATGCAAGAGATTCCAAATCCAGTGACCCAATACTTTGTGGAATCTCCGAATCTTAAGGCTGTAGACTTGACTCCCACTATCTTATCGTCTTGTTTATCCTGATGGGCATATATTGTATCATAGACGAGTGTCCAAAAAACTCCAGAGAGATAAAGTGGCAAGACGACAGCAGGATCAAGGGTCCCTCTAACAGCAGACCATCCCAATAAGGCACCCCAATTGAAAGTTAAACCCAGAAAGGCTTGAGGCCAAAACGTAATCCTTTTCATAAGGGGGTATGAAAAGACAAGTAGCAATGAAGAAGCCCCCAATACGCGGCTATAGTCATTAAGCTGGAGGAGAATACCAAGACCCAAAAGCAGTTGAGCACCGAGAAAAGAAACCCCTTGGAACGGTGTTAACGCACCGCTTGCAATTGGCCTTGACTTAGTTCGTTCGACCTTTGTATCAATATCGCGGTCAATGAGATCATTAATAGTACATCCAGCGCCCCTTAAGAGTAAAGATCCGCAACCAAATAGAGCCATCATCTTGAAATCAGGAAGGTGTCCGGGAGGAGCTGCTAAAGTGATGGACCAGAAACAAGGCCAAGCAAGTAACCAAGTACCAATAGGTTTATCCAACCTAGCAAGATGGGCATACGGCCTAACGATTTTCGGCAGATACAAATCAATCCAGCCGGATACTTTCTTCTTATTACCCAATAATTCATATTTCTCCTTTTCATCATCTTTTAAATTGGTATTACTAGTATTATATGTTCTCTGCTGCTGAACAAAACCAGCTAATCTGTTAAAGTAAGCGAAACTGGAATAATAATGATCAAAATTTGTGTGTTTACTGAAATTGGATGAGTAATGGTGGGTGTTTGGTAAATAATGAGGTGGTGTTTGGGTAGATAGTGCCAAGAGTGAGAGGCGGTGATTACGACAAGATCGACGAGCAAGTAATAATAAAAACGAAGCCATTCTTTTTCTTTTGCTGAACAACAAAGTAGTAATTGACTATAAATGTATAATCCTTTATGAATGAAAAGCCACAAATGTAGAATTAATTAACAAGCAAAGATTACCCGCGCGTTGCTGCGGGCGTTATTTTTTCGCGCGTTATTGCGGGACATTTTTTTTTGTTCGGGTTAATTTCTTCGGTCTCATGTTTAATAGTTTGTTTTTTTCTCATATTAAATGACAAATTTTTTTTTTCAATAAAGGGGATATATATATTTTTTTTGCCCAGGCCGATAGAAAGTCGTAAACGTAATTTTTTTTTCCCTTCTTATTTTTAACGAAAGAAAGGGGGAGTATAAAGTTTTTTTTTTTCGGCCGATGAACAGTAACCACCGGTATTAAAAAAAATTTAAAAAAAAATTTTTGGGCCGATGAACAGTAACCGTCACTGTTCATCGATGAACAGTAGCCCGTTACTGTTTTGGCAGTATATGTAATGCTAAATGTGTATATATATAATGAAATGGACTTATAAGACCCCCACCATTCCCACAGAAAACTAATAACTTTATTAGTTGTTAAAGATCATACTTAAACTCACTTAATTTCATTGTTCATCGTATAACTTTCTCAACCTCTATATATTTCCAACACAAACAGCC
>BQNB010051448.1:23322-40984 GCA_026074375.1 Tanacetum coccineum | reverse complement strand
TCAAATAACCACTTACTTATATCAAATTGAAATCGAAACGACATAAAGGAACAAAAATCTCGCAACAATTCCCAAAATATGAAATATATGAAAGAAATAATCAATAACAACATTACGGGGTAAAGGACGGGATAAACTTATGCTGGGCCTCGCTTGGGTTTGACTTTGCCTCCGCAAGAATCACCTGACTCCGCGGGTCCAGCCCTATTACGCGCATCCAATAAATGATCAACTATCCTATCTCCTTCGGTTCCACAAGAGGCTCCTCTTATGGATCCTTATAACGCTTAAGTCCAGTTGGGAAAACGGTTCTCTAATGAGACTTCTTACGGGTGGGAGAAAACATAGCTAAAATACTAAGAAAGTAATACATATCATATCAGATAATGGTAGGCAAAATAACTAAAATGACAACTTAGCAAAATATGAGATATATAAGCTATGCAAAAATAGAGGGGAAGCATAGCAGTTATAGCATTAAACACTTAAGCCCTAAATGCATCTGCATGAAGGAACCCTAGGTTATAGTCTAGGCTCAACCACCTACTTCTCTATAACCAAAGGCTCTGATACCAATCTGTCACACCCCGTCAAGGCAGAAATACAAGGCGTAACGAGAATGGATATCATCACAACACAAGGGGGTCAACAATAGAGAGAACTAAATGAACTAAACGGAACATAAGGGACACAAAGTGTCATGAAAATACCCAACAAACATAGAATAATATTCGACGTCTTATATTAGAGTAAAAGGGTTTACATCAATACTAAGACATGAAATACAACCAAAACAAGTCTAAGCATATCAACTAACAAACATCCAATATTCAATCAAACAAGAAATAAGCTAGGAGATTAAACTCCACATGCAGCCTAAGGTCTCTCTAGCCACTTCTCTCATTCCTATGATCTTCCTTATGCTCACCTGAAAATGATGCTTAAATCAATTACTGTGATTAATTAATTACTGTCATTAATAAAACAAAACATGGCAGGACAGTTAAGCTAGCAAATATACAGGCTAACATGCAAATGCACAAACAACCATAACTAGGACGGAACGTATCTCCCAATCTAACGCATATCTCACCATAAATGGGTAGGAATGTTACCCCCGATCCAACAACTCATAACAATAAGTAGGAACGTTACCCCCGATCCCAAATATGTCACTTACGCACCTAAAAGTCTACCAGCTGGAACTTATACTTAGGCCTGGACCAACATAACATTGAGTATTATTTCAACCCTCCAATTAGATTTAAATAGTTAGAACCACTACCCTCTAATCAGAATCACACATAATTGAGTCTTATTTCAACCCTTTAGTTGGATTTAAATAGGTAGAACCACTACCTTCCAACCGAAATCACACAGCAATGGGATAGGCGTACCCCTCCGCTCTAACCAACCATACAACAATAAAGCACATCACATATAATAACCACATAACTGTTCATGCCTCAAGTAAAACCATATAATCACATCAATTAAAACTTTTCAAACAACAAGCATTATTTCTACCCCAATAAATCATAAGGAAAGAGGGACTATAAAACTCACCTGATGCTTCAGCAATTCCTAAATCCTTTGCACAAAACTAATCAACAAAACAAAAACGTGTTACACGCGACTAAGGCTAACTTTAACCACTTCATTAACACTTTACACAAAACTAACAATCATATGATGGATGTCTATGGTGTTTACTTATCCTCATGGGTCACCCCGACATCATGCCCAACTTTAACCACTTCATTAACACTTTACACAAGCTACTTATTATTAAATCAGAATTGCAGAATTTTAGTGTCTCTTTACGTGCTTAAAACCCTTACTTAATGACCTTCATAATTTATACCAAAAATCACTCATGCTCATTTATGAGTATATTAACTACCTTGTGATTCCCAAGTATTAATTACATGTGAAACATTACCTCAAATAAAATCAAACTTCAAAACTGTCCTAATTCGGATCTGATTGCACACCAAAATATATCCCTCTAACTACCATACTTAGACATGCTTTTAGAGGCTAAGTTTTACAGGATTATCCATAGACATATGGAACTTAACTACTGTAGAAGGACTAAGCTTAATTCCATTTTTAAGTATAGGTTTTACCCTCACAAACATGACCTAAATCTGACCCGTATTTACTGATCTGACAACTTTTAGTGTAACCAACATTTGAATGACTTCCCGACCTTAAAAACTTTCAAGGCTAGATTTTTTGGAAAATAGACTCTCTGAACTACAATTTAGACTTAAGAATCATATCATTTCATGTTTTTATCATCTAGATATCGTCAATTGAACACAACCCTAAAATCTACCAAACCCTAATTCATATTCTAACGCGATTTAAACCTAACCGATTACACCCATATGATCCTAATTAAGCCCTAATCATTATGACATGATTATACATCATTAATTTACAGATTTATAAAAACCCTAATTCCATCATAATAATTATTACATGATTTATAGATGATTAAATAATACGGGGTAAAAGATTATACCTAAACTCTTTGATTGAACACGCGAAAATCACCAAAACTCTAAAAGATCAAAACCCTTTTTTTCTTCTTTCTCTTGACCGAACGACCACAAGGGGCGAGGGGAAGTGTTTTTAGGTTTTTTTTTGTTATTTTGATAACTATTATACAGGTTTTACCAAAGCAGTATTTGACTTGGACTCAAATTGGGCTTTTCCTTTCTTCTTTTTTTCTTGGGCCGATCTCTATATATATATATTTATTATTTTATATTTTTTTATTATTATTTATTATATTATTATTTATATTACCTTAAGTTTCTATAAAAATCTATGCCAATTTGGTAAACCTTTTTGCATAAAAACGGCATACTACACTTTCAAATTAAAATTTTCATTTCATCATCACACTTTCTATTTTTAGAAAGTTCTCCACTAACTCTCATTTTTTACAAAACTCATTCCCTTCCTATAGGACATACTTTCCACAAAAAAATCCAACGCTTCGACATCCACATATTAACGAAGCAACACACTCATAAGGCCACTCATTTCTATTATTACTACACGTGAACAAAATAGAAATACTCAATATATACTTCATCCTTAATCAAAAATAAGATAAACACGCATCTCAAGTTGATCACTATACACACAAACAAAGTCACATAAAGCACAAAATAAGCACACATAAATACTTAGCCAACTCTAACGAAATGACCAACTTGATCAAATCACGGGTGTCACAGGAATGAGCAGTCACATGTGTCTATCCCGTCGTTACGGGTATGTATGTGTGGTCTTTGTCGCCCTCTATAATATTGGTATCGATAAAGATTAGTTAGAGTAGTCAACCCTAAGCCTTCTCATATAAACTCATATTTACCTTTATAAACTTGTTACTCCTTAGCTTTAGCGGTGGAGATGTGTATCCTTGCCAAGCTTATGATAGAATACTCGTCACGACCGAGCAATTGAGCGAATTAGTTACATGTTACCACATAGATTAGTTGAGTGATTTGAGTGTTTTCATCTTCCTATTTCGTGAGGTGTTTGGTTGTGTACTTGTAATAGATCAAATAAATGCTTTAACGAAAAATATCCTTAGGGATACATTTTTATAGACTTCTAAAGGCTACTTGAGGACAAGTAGGATTCAAGTGGGGGGATATTTGATGACATCAAATAACGTCTATTTTATAGCATCATTTATCCCATGTATTTAACCCATTTTATATAATTATTGCAAAGAATTGTTACTTAATCGTTTATATTTGAGAATTGCAGTAATTACGGAGTACTTGGTGAATATTAGCAAAAGGCGCGCATTCTGGAGCTTAAATGAAGATATTTTAAAGATTACTATTCTGAAGACCAATACGCCGTATCCATCTAGGGTGTTTTCATCTTCCTATTTCGTGAGGTGTTTGGTTGTGTACTTGTAATAGATCAAATAAATGCTTTAACAGAAAATATCCTTAGGGATACATTTTTATAGACTTCTAAAGGCTACTTGAGGACAAGTAGGATTCAAGTGGGGGGATATTTGATGACATCAAATAACGTCTATTTTATAGCATCATTTATCCCATGTATTTAACCCATTTTGTATAATTATTGCAAAGAATTGTTACTTAATCGTTTATATTTGAGAATTGCAGTAATTATGGAGTACTTGGTGAATATTAGAAAAAGGCGCGCATTCTGGAGCTTAAATAAAGATATTTTGAAGATTTACTATTTTGACTACCAATACGCCGTATCCATCAAGGAAGATACGGCGTATCCGTGCCTGCACTCACCAAAGACCACAAAGGAAAGAAGATCAATACACCGTATCCAGAAGAAGTCAATACGCCGTATTGAAGATATAGTATGTGAATATTCTGGAAGATATCAAACGTGGTCCCTACTCCAAGAAACTCCAATATGCCGTATCCAATCCCTTGGATACGCCGTATCAAACCGACTTCCAGACCCTATAAATACAAAACTCAAAAATAAGTTTTAAGTGTGCTAAATCATATTCTCGATACCTAAACCATAAAAGTCAATTTTCATAGGAGAAAAAGAGCAGAAGAGGTCTTGCAACGCATTCCAATCCATAGAAGACAACGTGTAATTTCTTATACTTTTGTAATCGTTCAGTTTTTGGTATCATTCGTTAACTCGGTTAGTTTACCTTGGCTAAAACAATTACTCTTGTATTAATTATGATGTTTGAAGGCTAATACCTTCGGGTATTAGCCATTATTATGAAGATCTGAATGTTTGGTTTTGTTTATATCTCGATTGCTTAATTTATCGTTGCATGCTTGTTTATGTTTATCAATTTATACTTGTTTACGTGCTTTTGTATGCGACCTATCATTCAACTGGATCTAGTGATACGGACCAAGTAATCTAGATGTCAGGATAGCTCTCCATATAGTGATTTATACATCTAGAATCATAGGATCACAAATATTGTCCTTCTAAAATCATGCTAAGGATACGCTTCTGGCTTAACTAGTTAACGGAAATTGCCTTTGGTTTATTGAACATGTTGACTAGTAGGTGAATCTAGATAATTCAACAAGTAATGTTCTGATTCCATTGGATAGTTGGACAAGTGGACTACTAGTGTATAAATTGCCATTAAGCAGTAAGTGGGTAAAGTCTCTATGAGCTAGGGTTTAACAAGATCACCATTGCTTTAATCCCTAAGATAGATTATAATCAGCAAATAAGGATGCTTTATGCGGATGCTTTAATTGTGACAGAATTAATGTGTCTAGGTCTTAGGATGAAGTCCCGCCTAAGTCTAAGAATGATATGCCTCTTCGAGATAAGTAATCATTGCACTGAATAAACAAACCAACTTCTAATCAGATTAATGATGGCTAATACAGTTTTCTATCATAAGGCTCGACCGCTCTTTTATCTTTTGTTAATTTGCTTGCGTAGGTTAAAGTGTCTTGAATTGATTGTAGTCACCAACCAAACCCGTGCCAGTCTCTCAGGCTGAAACCCCTTTTACCTGTTAGAATTAGGATTAGAACTAACATAAGATTAGCATAGGTTTGACTTATATTAGAATTAACTTAGATTAGATAACCAAAATATAAATAAATTAAGAGATTTAACCTCGCTTCAAGTGTTTGACACCCTACTTACCACGAATCTACCACTGACCGGGTACACTGCCCGTTAAAGTGTTGTTTTTGGTTAAGTCGGCAAAATATAAATTTAAAACTTGAATCAAAAAAATATACACCACACAACGACACATCTGCTACGATTAATCCAATTAGAACTTTAGTTTGTTTATTTAGTGCAATGAGTGCTTATCTCGATGTGGCATATCATTCTTAAGATTATGGTGGTACTTCTTCCTTAAACCTAGACACGTAGAATTCTATCACAATTAAATGCATCTGCATAAAGCATCCTTTTAGCTAATTATAATCTATCTTAGGGATTAAAGCAATGGTGATCTTGTTAAATCCTAGCTCATAGAGACTTTACCCACTTACTGCTTATGGCAATTTATACACTAGTAGTCTACTAATCAAGTCTTTACCGATTAATTAAGAACGTACTCGTTGATCCCAAGGGTCACCTGCCGGTCCAACTAAGCTCACTAATCTAAAGGCAAAGATAGGTCGTTAGTTGTGATCTTATTGGTCTAGATGTGTAAATCACTATATGGAGAGCCATTCCGACATCTAGCTAACTTGGTCCGTATCACTAGATCTAGTTGAATGATAGGTCGCATACAAAAGCACGTAAACAAGTATAAATTGATAAACATAAACATAAACAAGCATTCAACGATAAATTAAGCAATCGATATAAACAAACCAAACATTCAAATTTTCATAATAATGGCTAATATCCAAGGGTATTAGCCCTCAAACATCATAATCAATACAAGAGTAATAATCCAACCAAGGTAAAGTAACCGAGTTAAACGAATGATACCAAAAATTGAATGATTACTAGAGTATAGGAGATTACAAGGTGTTTCATATGGAATTAATAACTTTGCTTGACCTTTTCTGTTCTTTTTGTCTTCTGAACATCGACTTTTGTGGTTAGGGTATCAAAAATATGATCAAGCACACTAAAAACCCGTTTTTAGGTTTACTATTTCTAGAGTTTAGAATTTGGTCGATACGGTGTATCGAGTTTCTTGGATACGGCATATCGGGGGTTTCTTGGAGTAGGGACCACGTTCGATATCTTCCATAATATTTTGTTTCTTTATCTTAAATACGGTGTATAGGCTTCTTCTGGATACGGCGTATTGGTCTTTGTTCCTTCGTGGTCTTTTGTGAAGTGCAAGCACAGATACGCCATATCTTCCTTGATGGATACGGCGTATAGGATGTCAGAGTCAGTTTCTTCATATTTCTTTGTTTAAGCTCTAGAATGCGTGCCTTTTAGCTAATCTTCACCAAGTACTCCATAATTACTACAATTCTCAAATACAAATGATTAAGTAACAATTCTTTGCAATAATTACACAAAATGAGTTATTTACATGGGATAAACGATGCTATAAAAGTGACGTTATTTGATGTCATCAGTGCTTCAGGGTCTTTGCGGGGGATATTTATGGAGACCATGCTTTGTCGTGTGCTAGTATTGTCGGTATTAAACATCGACATAACATTGTGCCTGACACCCTTGTCGACATATGTTTTCGGTTGGGGATTTTGGCTGGTAAATGAGTTGATATCGGGCTTAGTGATGGGCGCGACAAAACCCTACGTCCAGTTGCTATGTTGCTCTACTTATGGGATAGAGGGCTTGATGTATGTGTGGATCTCATAGGTTCCTCGCCTTTGACGCAAACTGGGATGGCTGATTTTGTGCCTAGTCGTGTTATGATTGATGCAGCGAAACCTAAATGCATCAAGTATGAGGTTAAGTGCTCCAATGTTGGATACGGTTTTCTCCCCTTCTCATTCTCTTCTTTTGGGGAATTAGAGGAGGACGCGATAACCCTCCTAAAGCGGATCTAAAAGTTCTTCGTGGCTCAAGACATCGGGGCGCGAGCTGTTGTTCACATCTTTAGTAGGGTTAGTTTTGCTATAGCTAGAGGAGTAGGGGCCCAAATAGTATCACGGCTCTCTACTAATTTCTTGTAAATATCCTAAATTTCTAATAAAGTGATAATAAAATAATAATAATAATAATAATAATAATTGTTACTATTATTATTATTAAATATTTTATTATTATTATTATTATTTTTTTGTTATTATTATTATTATTTTCTATTAAAGTTATTATTATATGTTATAAATCAGTAGCAATGCATCTCTATTATTGGTTGCCACCTTTTTCTATCCTAGACTAATAATGTTGCTACATTACCCTAAGTGTAAATTGTGAAATGTATAGTAATGTTACTAGTATAAATACCCAGGCAATGTATTCATTAAACTTGCACCAAGTTCACCATTTTAAGGTGATATTTCTTTCTCATCTACTTCTAATATCTATAATCTCTATTTAAGTTTCTTGATTATATCGGTAATCTTGTGATAAAACTAGTTAATTACAACACGTTATCAGCACGATCGTTCACGCCGTTATAATCAAGTAAGTTTTTAGAAAATCTTTTTCAAAGTAAACATTTTCTTAAGTTGGTTTCGTAATCGACAAAAGTATCCATTTTATCAAAACCATTTATAATTAACAAAGACACTCGTTTTCTTAAAACGTTATATACTTTGTAAGAAACTTAATCAAGTTATAAAACTTTCTTACCAACAATTTAGAATGGTAATTAGAAGCGTAATTATCTTAATCAACTATATGGACACATATGATATTCTGCCATGGACATATGACAATCTTGGGACTACTAACCGTTTGTATCTTATTATTACGCTAACTTTTTATTATTGTTATCACTAACCTTTTATTTATGCAATTAACATTTACTTTATTGCAACTAATTTTTATTTACGTTACTAACATTTACTTTATTGCACCTATCATTTATTTATGCAACTAACATTTACTTTACGCAATTAACATTTACTTATGCGGTAACTAATTTTTATTTATGTCTTAACTGTTATTTATTTACGTACACTAATTTTTATTCTCATATTACTAATCTTTAAATTTTGTATTTATCGTAATGTGTTAACCGAGTTTATTTCCTATTATTCTTATCGATTTCTTTATAAAAACTTTTATAAAATATATATACACAACAACTCTTTAACGGTTGTAAACAGAAACAAACAGCTTTACAATGTCTATATTTTTAGCTTTAAATTCAGGATTGACAATCCACAAAGTTTTCACAAAAACAAATCATTCTCTATCTTAAATCAAGTTTTTTTGCTCAAAGAAGTTTTCAAGGATGGTTAGCCCGTCTTTAGTTATTATCATCATCGCAGTCATTCTGCTTATTTACCCTCTAGTTAATCTCCCACCTGGAGAACTGTACTTTTGTTTGGGCTTGTATATATTTGTTATCCTTCCATTACTCTGTATTGCACTATGCATCGATATTAATGGATTTTAATAATATGTTGTTTGTCTAAATTTTGGTATTTTTAGAAATGTCAAACTTATCAAAGCTTGAATTTGGTGATCTTAATGTCACTGGAAAAAACTATATGTCATAGGTTCTTGATGTTAAAATGCATCTTAAATCTATCGGAATTGCACAAACTATTATTGAAAATAATGACAGTCCACCACAAGATAAAGCAAGGGCAAACATATTGATGACGAACTGAAATTTGAATACCTTACCACTGAAGATCCAAGTATCCTTTAGAAAGATCTTAAGGATCACTTTAATAATCAAAGGGGAGTTTTACTTCCAGCTGTTCAAGAAGAATGGAGATCTTTACGAGTCCAGGACTTTAAAAAAGTCAATGAATACAGCTCTGCTTTATTCAGGATTTGTTCACAGCTTAAATTCTGTGGACAAAGTGTTACCGATGCAGATATACTGGAGAAAACGTACTCCATATTTTATGCATCAAACATGATTTGCATCAACAATACCGACTGCAGAAATTCACAAGATATTTTAAGCTAAATGCTTATCTTCTTGTTGCTAAACAGAATAATGAGCTTTTGATGAAAAATCATCAGTCTCGTCCCACTGGATCATTAGCATATCCTGAAGTGAATGCTACTAAAAATGATCCCAAAAGCTTTATGCGCGGGCAAGGCCAAAGTCATGGAAAAGGCCGTGTTCAATTTGGCAAAAAAAATTCTCATGGCCATAATCGTTCTCTTCATCGGAACAGAAAAATGATCGAGTTTATACTTACGGTCGCGGATTCACCCGTGGTAGTGGTCAAAGAACCAATAAAAATGCTCCACGAAATAATAAGGCAAAAAATGTGGGCAACCGCAAGCATAATGGTGAATTTGGCCTATCGCAGAACAATAATGGTTCTTGTTTTAGATATGGTAGCTTTTTGGCTTTATGATGAAGTTCATACACGACTTTGTTTGTTTTGTCATCATCAAATAGGGGAAGATAAAGTTCTTGTTATTTACCTTACTTGAGTTATTCCACACTGGTCTTATAACCTTTTTATCACACACATTATGAAGATGCTCAAAACTACCACAAATAAAATAAGCTTTATTAATCATTTAAAAGTCACTTCCTAGTCTTTGGGACATAAGATTGTTCCAGTTTCTTTGGTTCCCTCTAGGATAGTGTTTGTTTTGTTTAGTTGTTTCTACTTTCTCTACTGTTTCCCTAGCAGACTTAACAAATTTTATCTTTTCAGTGCTAGGCCTAACAGTTTTATCCTCAACATTAGATATAAATTCTACCTCAAACCACTGGGCAAAGTCTTGTCGAACAACCCCTCACCTCTGTGAGTTGTATCAAGCATATCTCAAAGAAAAATATAGAGAGGTCAATCTTGTGGACCAAGTTGATTTTGAAAACAATGACCTGGATACCTCAGACTTCTTGAGTGGTGACACTGAACTAAACACTCAAGATTTTTTCAGTGATTTGGAAATCTGATATGAACTATGCTGAATTATCATAATTATGTCTTTTGCTTTCATGTATTTCCTTTTTCGCATGTATTTCCTTTTCTTGCAAGTGTGTTTTTCATTTGGTAACTAGGATTTCGTTATCATGTAAAATAACATTTAAATAATATGAACTTCTAGTTATTTTTCTAATACATACGCCCTAAATTTTTGTTTGATGTAAAATGAATTTCAATGGAGCACAACATCAACAAATGGTTGGAGACCTATGTATAGTGGATAGCGGTGCTACACATACAATCCTCAAGTCAAAGAAATATTTTTTTGAATACAGACCAACCAAAGGAACAATACGTATAATATCAAGTCCTGTGGATTTAATAAAAGGAACATGAAAAGCTAATTTTATACTATCAAATGGCATAAAGTTTTTGATAAACAATGCTATATTTTCTCCTAAGTCGAGTAGAAACTTGTTGAGTTTTGGTGACATATATCTTAATGGTTATGACACTCAAACTACAACAATTGAAAATGAGAAATATTTGCATATCATTGATAAAAGCAATGTACTAGAAAAACTGCCAATGCTTCATTCTGGATTGCATTATACATATTTAAGTATGGAAGAATCACATATGGTGATTAAAGAGAAATCTTGTGATCCTGGTATAGTTAGTATGTGGCATGACCGGTTGGGTCATCCAGGATCGACACTGATGAAAAGGATAATTGAAAGTACACATGGACATCCATTGAAGGATCAAAAAATCCTTCAAATGGATAAAATGGCTCCATGTTCATCCTGTTCTCTTGGGAAGTTAATTGCAAGGCCATCGCCACTTAAAGTTGAAAAGGAATCACTTATGTTTCTTGAAAGAATTCAAGGCGATATTTGTGGACCGATACATCCACCATGTAGACCATTTAGATATTTTATGGTCCTAATAGACGCATCAAGTAGATGGTCTCATGTATCACTGTTATTAACTCGTAACGTGGCCTTTGTAAATTTCCTTGCCCAAATTATAAAATTGAGAGCACATTTTCTAGATTACACTGTTAAACGTGTAAGGATTGATAATGCTGGTGAGTTTACATCTCAATCATTTAATGACTACTGTATGTCAGTAGGGATTGTCATTAAACATTCAGTTGCTCATGTACACACGCAAAATGGTTTAGCT
Source organism: Tanacetum coccineum (assembly GCA_026074375.1). Classification (NCBI taxonomy): domain Eukaryota; kingdom Viridiplantae; phylum Streptophyta; class Magnoliopsida; order Asterales; family Asteraceae; genus Tanacetum; species Tanacetum coccineum. The sequence continues at coordinate 29,309 of BQNB010051448.1, read as the reverse complement.
GAATCATTGATTAAGCGTCTATAACTAATAGCTAGACCGCTAATAATGAGAACAAATCTCCCCGTATCTATATGGGGTCATGCAATCTTGCATAATGCGTCTTTGATACACATGAGACCAAGTGAAAACCATGTGTACTCCCCTATGCAACTTGCTTTTGGCCAAGAACCAAACATATCCCACCTTAGAATTTTTGGGTGTGCAATATATGTTCCTATTGCACCACCCCAACAGACAAAAATGGGTCCTCAAAGAAGGTTGGGGATATATGTTGGATATGAAACGATTTCTATCATAAGATATCTTGAACCCTTAACGGGTGATGTCTTCACATCACGTTTGTTGATTGCCATTTTAATGAGGCAATTTTCCCCTCGCTTGGGGAAGAAAAACAAAAACCATGAGAAAGATGTCTCATGGAGTGAACCTTCATTGTTGTATCTTGATCCTCGCACTAAACAAAGTGAGACTGAGGTTCAGAAGATAATGCATATGCAAGAAATTGCAAATCAGTTACCTGATGCATTCACAAATACAAAAAGAGTGACTAAATCTTACATACCAGCAGTTAATGCTCCAGCTCGGGTTGAAATACCAGATGTAAAATCTGATGATAAAGTCACTCAAGAGTCTAAAGCACGCTTGAAGCGTGGGAGACCAGTTGGTTCTAAGGATAAAAATCCTAGGAAAAGAAAAGCAACAGAAAATGCAATTATCCATGAGGATATTGTTCTTTAAGAAACACAAATGTTGCTCCTCCAGAAGAGGAAATTGATGATATCAATAAAGTGGTTTCAATCAATTATGGTCACTCAAAAATATCATTTGACCAAATTGAAATAGAAATTATTGATGATAAATTTTGTTATAATGTTGCGTGTGATATCATGAATGGAAATGATGATCCAGAACCAACATCAGTCATTGAATGTCAAAGTAGACATGACTGGAACAAATGGAAAGAAGCAATGCAAGCTGAATTAAATTCGCTTAATAAACGAAAGGTTTTTGGACGAATTGTCCTCACACCTGAAGTTGTGAAACCCGTTGGGTATAGATGGGTTTTCATACGAAAACGAAATGAGAACGACGAAGTCATAAGATATAAAGCTAGACTTGTCGCTCAAGGTTTTTCTCAAAGACCAGGGATTGATTATGAGGAAACGTATTCTCCTGTAATGGATGCAATTACGTTTCGCTATCTTATCAGCCTGACCATTTCTGAAAACTTAGACATGCGTCTTATAGATGTCGTTATTGCTTACCTGTATGGATCACTTGATAGTGCTATCTATATGAAAATCCCAGAAGGAAATAAAATGCCTGAAGCATTAAGTGCAAAACCCAAAGACATGTACTCTGTTAAGTTACAAAGATCTTTGTATGGGTTAAAGCAGTCTGGACGCATGTGGTATAATCGTTTAAGTGATTATTTGGTGAGCAAAGGATATAAGAGTAATCTTATATGTCCTTGTGTCTTTATCAAGAAAACAACATCTGGGTTCGTAATTATAGTTGTTTATGTTGATGATCTCAACATCATTGGTACAAATAAAGAAATCAATGAAGTCTTTATGCACTTAAAGGAAGAATTTTAAATGAAGGACCTTGGTAAAACAAAATATTGCCTTGGTTTACAAATCGAACACATGCCTAACGACATACTTGTACATCAATTGAATTATACCGAAAAGGTCCTAAAACGTTTCAATATAGACAAAGCAAAATCTTTAAGTACACCGATGGTGGGTAGATCACTAAATGTAGACAATGATCCGTTTCGCTCCTATTCCTCATCTAAAGGGAAGAAGATGAGAGTTCTTGGGTCCGTAGAAGTAACGTATATCAGCTCGCATTTGGAGCTCTTATGTATCTAACAAATTATACCAGACCTGAAATTTCTTTTGCAGTTAAGTTTGTGTGTGTAGCAAGATTCAGTCCTCCGGTCTCCACATAATGGTCTATTGGAACAATGGAATCATACATACATATTTCGATTACCTTCGTGGAACTTGATTCTGATTCCCCACTTAGGGTTTTATTTTTTTCTTAAACTCTAAGTAAATAATATCAGGATAATTGGTTTATTGTAACAGGATTTGCAGGTCTATTTTTTTCATCATCACACAATTGATATAGAATTCTGGTGCCTAACGTGAGTGTGATCCATGTTATATGAGACGAGAGAATATACTAATTCCATCCGGCGCATCATTGATATTTACATAGGCAATGTTCTCAAATGCCAGACACTTTGTTGTCAGCAACATTCATCTCATATCATGCTGAAAAAAAAATTATCGCCAAACTACTGAGCTCAGTAGCTAGATGTGTGTGTAATGGTTGAGTTCAATGGAACAACTCATTCGTGAATTTCATTGTAGGGATGATAAACAAAGAGAAAGAGTACACTATACTAATCATCCAATAAGACATGTGCAGCTTGTGGTAGCACAAATGATAAGGAACTCGATCCCACGGAAGGCTATATATCAAAAGCAGACAGGACGAACAGCATTATAATACCGCCAAGATATTTCGCATACACCTCAAAAAGTACTTGATATAAGGATAAACTGATTTATGTATTTTACTAATATAATAATATACTATACCAGAACGCCTCAAGTAGCAGAGATTTAGAACTTTCTCAGATCAGAAGACACAAGAGAGAGAGAGAAAAAGATCACACTCTTAAAAGATATATATATATATAATATATAATACGTATTAAACCGGGAAGTATTCTTTCCCGGGTCGTTTCCCCCCAACAACTTGCGAAATTGAATCCTCGCTTTAGTTTGGATTATAGTTGTTGTGAATGATACGACTAGGAGATAAAAAGTTATTTTTGCTTGATCTCATTGCTACTAATTTAAAATTAGGCTATCGCTAAATTAATTAATAGAAGCAACACCAAATGCAATTAATTACTTGGGTTGTATAATACAATTTATACGGAGAGAGAAAGCATAGATCTAGATAAAGCGATCAAATAAGTAGTACATCTAGAGAATTGAACTCCGAAAATGCAAAACTATATATTTCTAAACCTAAAATAAGAGACTAATTAAAATTTTTAAAAAAAGAAAAATATTTTTCTTTGATTATTTTTGAAATTTATTCATGAATTTAAATAAACTATTTTTAAATCTTATATTAAATCCTAACAAAAATAGCAAACGAAGAATTATAGTTCTAAAAATTAAGAAAGAATGATCTTTTTTTGAGAGATGAGAAAACTTAAAAAAAGTTAAATAAGTACTATAACTAACTCAATTAAACTATTTTTAATATTAAAATTCTATTTTTTAAGAATTAATAAATAAAAGCTTATAAGATTGACAACATTAAATATTGTCATCGTAAATATGCAGAATGTGCATGAATAATAGAACTTATTATCGTGAACTGTGAGAGCAAATCTAAAAGTATTTTTTTCTATTAAACTAATAAAACTACTTTTTTGTATCTTTTAATCTTGGTAATGATTTTTCTATTTTTAATGTATCTGTGTTGTGAAAATTGTAGAATTCTCAAGGAAAAATGATTAGAAAATAATCTTAGCTTAATAGAAAAATTATGAAAACCTTCAGACGGAAAATCCGTCTTATAAATGCAAGCTATGGCTAATTAACAGGAAAAATGGACGATGCTACACAAATAAGCTCTTAAATAAGTGGTGAAGACTCACGTGTTACCTCTACGACTTATTAAGTATGAAAGAAAAAGAAAAGTGACTATAAAGTCATTAATGAAGGACGTATGATAGTGACACGCTAACCTGTTGCTATAACCGTCCAGCGTACTCTCAGTAATAGCTCATCATCTAGATCTGACTAGTCTTAATGGTAAAGTGCATGAGTTGTAAGGCTTGACACCGCAGCGCTTCCGCTCACTTATAAGGGAATTCAAGGTTGGCTAAACAACCTTTTTGTATTTTTTTTTATTTTTTGAACAGAACTAAAAGTTAAATGCTGTAAATAAGGACAAGTTTTGAACAATTTTTTAATGAAAAAGAAGCTTGAGCGATGAAGTCAAAGATAAGTCTCAAAAAAAGAGCTTTATTAATATGTTGTAACAGAAGTGGCTTTTAGGGATAGCCAGAATACTAAAGTTGTTGCAACTTGGAAGATGACCACAACCCTCAAATTAAGCTCAATAATTTCAAAATAAAAGCTGTATATTTGGAAGGCTTTATTGATCGTGCTGTTGAACCTTAGAAATCTTTTAACATAAGCTACATTTGCGATGCTAAATTTACTTGAAGCTGACCTAAATTTTAAGATTTAAAAAGGCTCAACCGCGGTTTAATTCCAAAAGCTCTCTGAAAGCCACCTCCGCTTAGAAAACTTATTTAAGCTAAACCTACCTTAGCTTTTGAAACACAGTCTAATATTACACTTAAGCTATAAACTGAATCTCATAAAAACCTTATCTAGAAGTAGAAATTCAAATTAAATAGCTTAGGATCTAGACTAATGTTTTTGATCTTTTTGGATTTTGTAATGTCTTTTAAGCTAAATGTACCTAATCGTGACTTAAGCTAAAAAATTAGAACAAGATTAATCTATCTTAAGCTATTTTCAAATCTATAAGCTGAGGCTGAAATTTAGACTTCCTACTCCTTATATTTATGACCTAAAATGAAGCTAGAAAGATTCTGCGAAGTTTGTACTGATGTTACTACTGGAGGCAATTTGCAAAAGCACTTAACAAGAATGCAGGATCTAGGTAATTTCCTTTGCAATAGTGAAGACTTCATTAATGGAGGTTTTACGAACACAATGCAAGCTCAAAATACAAGACATTAAGAGATTGGAGCTAATTTTGACTAGCGAAAGAAAAAGAAAAAAAGGTTCCCCCTGTGACGACAGGGTATAGAAACTACTAAGCCTTATATTGATCTTTTAACTTAAAACTTAATACCTCAAATTTGCTCAAAAACTTATTGCAAACATGATTATCAAACTGTCCAAAAGAGAATTTACCTAAATATTTTGACTATTTGGGTAAACAAGGCTTATTCCCAAACACTCCTTTAACTTTGACAGTTTTCGCTTAAGCTTATGAAATTAAATCCTACTTATTAGAACTTCATTACCAGACATTTCTAAGATTATATCAACCCTAACAAACATAAATCAACAACTGAATTAACTAGAATTAAAGAATTACAACTATACTACTTTATTTTTTTGGTTTTATTGATTTTTAAGACAAATTATATAGTAACTATGAATTAAGCTACACAAGCTGAAAACAGATAAAAGGACATGATAATTCAGCAAAATGAAATTCAAATAAGCTCAAATAAGTAACTAATAAGCAGATAAGCACACATTAAGCTAGAATTTAAATGACAAGGGAATTAAAGGAGAACTTACAAAATGCTTCAGCTAAACAGAAGCTTTTAGGCTCTTAGAGCTTATCTACAGCTCTGGCTTATCCTTGGATAAGCCAGTTAAGTCCTTGTGAGCCCTTCTATGATTGGCTCACCTTCCAAAAGCTTTAAAAGTCTAAAGTAGTTAAGGTTTTAAGCTATTTTAGGATTTAAGTAGATATTAAGACTAAATTAAGCTCTATCTTATCTTAGAGACTAAGAGAGCTGAAATGAACTTATTGTGAGTTTATGAGTCATTACATGAGAACACTTAGAGCTATTAGAGAGAATAAGAGCTTATAAATGAAAACAAGGTTATGTAAACTAAATTAAACTTTTATTAAAGATCCAAAACAGATTACAAGAGATTATAAAGTGAAATTACATTTTAACTAAAACCTAACAAGATAATTTTTACTTAAAGAAAAATACAAGAAAAGACGATATGTGTGTATGAGAGGTGATAGCTATTTATAGATGCCAGCTGAACCTTCTAGGAGCCAAAAACAGTTAGACGCTCCTTCTATCTTGGCCTTTGGATCCTTTCAATGATTGGATGACAATTCTCAACCCTTGGATCACAAATGAACTCACACGGATTGCC